>JARYGA010016070.1:0-20806 GCA_030545235.1 Helianthus tuberosus
AACCGTACAAGGTGACCCAAACGGTTCTAGATACTTCAAATTCGGTTTGCGATTATTGATAAGCTCAAAGCATGTTTTGTTGAACTTCTTGACAGTAAGAACCCTGTTGAGCGTATAGCATGCGGCGGAAACAGCTTCAGCCCAAAAATTAATCGGTAACTTTGAATCTGCGAGCATAGTTCTAGCCGTCTCGATTAGTGTCCGGTTTTTGCGTTCTGCAACTCCATTCTGCTGCGGAGTGTACGGAGCACTAAACTCATGCAAAATACCTCTTTCATCACAAAATTCTTCCATCTTGTTGTTCTTGAATTCAGTACCATTATCACTTCGAATTCTCTTGATACACCTTTGGTACAAATTCTCAATTTTCCTGAACAACCCCATCAAACTGTCAAATGTTTCATCTTTCGTCTTTAAGAAAGAAACCCACGAAAATCTGGAATAATCATCAGTAACAACCAAACAATAGTAATCTCCTGTAATACTTTTGACATTCACAGGACCAAACAAATCCATGTGAAGTCTTTCTAGAGGTCTTGAAACTGAATTGACTTTCTTTGTAGGGTGTGACTGTTTCTTCTGCTTTCCTTTGATGCAGCTAATGCACTCCCCTTCCAGATGAAAACCTTTGATATTAACTCCCAATACCAAATCATTGTGCACCAAGTGATTCATTTTTCTAAGATGTATATGCCCCATCTTTCGGTGCCACAATCTTGATTCTTTCTCAGTTGCTCTAGACACAAAACAATGTGCTTGACCAGTTGTTGTAGTTGCTACAGACATATCTAACACATATAAATCATTCACTCTAGGTGCCCTCATGATAATCCATTCTTCAGGGATAACAAAACCAGGTTTCAAGATCAAACATTCTTTATCAGTGAAATGAGTAGTATACTGATTGTCACAAATCTGCGAGATACTAAGCAGATTATTCTCCAGCTCAGTGATGTAGTTAACTCTCTCAAACGTTACAATCCTATTGGATAACGTTCCTTCACCAACAATTCGACCACCTTCATGACCAGCAAATCCCACATAACCACCATTAATGTTTCTTACATCATACAACAACGCAGTTTTTCCTGTCATATGTCGAGATGCACCACTATCCATGATCCATCTTGAAATGGCTCTTGGAAGATCCTGCACATACCACAAGTTGATTTTAAAACATTTCAATAAAGATGCCGATTCATGCTTCGCGAACCAGGAAGCTCCGGCAATTCAAACTGCTTATTCGAACATGGTGTCCACCCAGGCCTCATCAGCCTTAGGTGTAACCTTGACTCTAGCAATTTGAATTTTGAAATTTTCAGCCTTCAAAGTTGGAAAATTTGCATCATAATCAACCGAAATTGATTCTTCAGCCTTTTTCACTTCAGAAGTTGAAATTTTCATTTCAGTTTTTGGTTTCCAAACTTGTTGAGAAAATGCAACCTGTTTATAAAACTTGTCGTTTTTAGTTACCACTTTCTTTACAGGTTCATTTTTCACTTTGATGTTATTATTTTTCACACTCTTTTTCTCAACAACGATTGGTGCTTTACCCTTCACATCAACTTTCTTCTGTTGAATCTTCACATTTTCAATCTTAGGCTTGGAGTTGGTGCAATTTCTTGCAATGTGACCAACTTTGTTACATCTAAAACATGTTCTAGTATCCACAACTAGACTTGTGCCTTCAGACCGATAATGTGAAGCTCTTTTTCTCAAAAAACTCTTTGTTTGATTTTGAAAAAATTTCATTTTCCTCATCAGAAAGTGAACTTGAACTGTTCACAAACACCTTCTTTTCAGCAAACCTTTTGTTTTGAAAACTCTTTTTCTGATAACTCTTACCATCCCTATAACCACCCGACCAATTGTTTCGATTGTTATTATAAAACCTTGGTGGAACAACAGGCTTTTTGTAGTAAGCTTTATCTTTCTCAAAATTCATTTGCCTTTTTGTTTGTTTCAAACTGTTCAAATCCGACAACTCAACTTCAACCAATTTGAAAACATTTGTCAACTTTTTCACATTAACATTCTCAATGGGAAACTCAGAATCCGAATACAACTTATCAGATCCAGCCATCTTGTACATCACAAGACCCGGTTCATCACTTAAGTTGTTTTTGGACTTTGATTTCTGAATGTATTTGTCCAAGAAACACCCATCATCTTCAGTTGAATCAGACATTAAAACACTTTCAGCTGTGCTCTTAACAATCTCTGTCTGAACACTATCATCAGATGATGTAAAAGTAACATCAATGTTCTCCGGAAGTTTAACTTCTTTTTCTTCATCAATTTCAACCAACCCAGATTGCTTTTTCGTGTAATTATCAAGAACAGGTGGTGGAACTTGATGAAACCCCACCCCAGTTCCATCACAATACACATCTTCGCCCGCTTTGTCTTTCCCAATGGGTTTGGGAATGATATGTTGCAAAACAAAGCTTGCGGAGCTGTAACTGTTAAGCTTCAACTGGATTCGCTCATTTTCGATTACAACCTCTTGAACTTTAAGTTTCAATTTAGCGATTTCATCCAGTTGTTGATTGATTGATTCTTCTTTGACTCTAAGCACTGCTCTTAAATGTTCATTTTCTTTAAAAGTTTTACCATTTCGATCATCACAATCTTTCAATGTGCTTTTTAGTTTTTCAAAATTTTCAGAAATCTGACGGTTTTCAAGAATCAACTTTTCATTTTCTTGTTTAATTTTATCATGATCAATTTTATCATTTTCAATTTGTTTAGTTAATTCTCTTATCCGTTCAGTTGAAGCTTTAACCGTTTTGTCACGATCAAGAATCTGACTCTCAACGCTTCTGACTTTAGCTGTCAGATCATCAACTTTCTTTCCGTTGAGATACGTGACTGTGCTACAAAATTTGCAATCTTTGTTGCAATTTTTGCAATCAGCATTTCCTTCAACTTTCTTACCTGACACATTTGTTGACACATCTGAACTGACCTGGCTTTTTGACTCAGACACGGAGTTAGAGTCTACCTCAAGTGCCTTAGCAGCTAGCACTTTGTCAGCCATTCTTCCAAGATTTTCAGCAGTCAACTCCTGCGTTGTGTCAATAACTCCAGTATCAATCTTCTTTGTTTTCTCGATCTCTTCTTTCTCTTTTCTCTCTTTCTCTTTCTCTTTCTCTTTCTCTTCTTCTTCTTCTTCAATCATTTTCGAAGTTGGAGTTCCCCACCATTTGTGTTGCCAATACTCATCATCTTCTTTGTATTGCTGGATTATGGCTTCAATATCAAGTGTACTATCATCAATTGCAATATTTCCATACTCATCAAGATAGCACTCTCTATCTGGATCCCATCTATTGGCTCTTCTTGCTTCCAGAAAGATACGAGATATTCTAATGATTTTGTTTTCAGCAATCATTTTTCTGTATTGATATTTTTGCTCTTCAGTTCGATCGTCTTTCCATGGAATAGGATCATCATTTCTCGCCATAAATGCGTAACCAACCGCATCTTCTTCCGGTAGAACCTCTTGACTCCAGTCATAACCCTCATCATCGTAAATCACCGCAAGAGCTCTAGATTTCTCTCTGTTGTCTTCAACCTGCTTCAATCTAGGCGGCTCAGATTTATTTTGGTGATAAATCGCCTTCTTGTAGTAATCATCTCTGAAAGGGTTCTCTGACTCATCAGCATAAGCGTTTCGACATTCTCGTTTGAAATGACCCTTCTGCTTACACTTGAAGCAAGTCACCTTCGATTTATCGAATCCCAGCTTGGTAGATGCACCACCAATTGTTTTTCTGCCGGTAATTTCCATGAATCTTTGTGCACGACGAACAGCACTTGCCATAGCCCAACGAATATCAATCAATTCCATTTCCTCCGGATCAATCTGATCGTAATCTTCTTTCGTCAGATTTGTGTTGCCTATCTTCCCAGCTACCAACCCTTCATATGATTCCAACACCGATGCTAGGAAGATCATCTGCTGCTTGGCCGATTCTTCATCAAAATTTTGAGCATTCTTCAAGTCTATTGCGATGTTGCATTGAAAACGATTCTTTGCATCAGAATGACTTTCAGAAGATGAAGATCCACTGTGATAACCACTGTGACTTCCACTGCTTTGACCACTTTGACTTTCTTTTCCGGCTGTCAAAACATTTTCAGCAGAAAACGCAGTTTTTGGAGAAGTTGCTTTTGGCATCATGCTCTTTGGATAATACAAATCCAAATTCTGCTGGTAAGATGAATGATTGACTTTGTACGTCTTTTTCAACTCCAACTCGTGACTCTCGAGTTTCTCAATCAGCAAATCTAATGTCAGCTTTTCTGGTTCTTTAATGGTATTCTTCAGCATCAGCGCATAATATCTCCAATCCATCTCGTCTGGTAACGAATCGAACAATTTGTTGATAAGATCTTCTTCATAAATTTTGATATCATGTCTTGATAATTCCAGCTTCAGATGACCAAACCTTTCTATCATTTTACACACTGACTCATTCTTAAGATAACCAAACAGATCAAACTCTTTCCTAAGAAGTTTCTTTTTGTTTTTTATGATTTCAGTACTACCTAAACATTTCTTTTCTAACTTTTCCCAAAGATCTTTTGCATTTGAATAATCGATCAATGAGATTATGTCTTCCCGGACCGACTGAAATAACAATGCCACACACTTTTGTTCAGCTACAAACGAGTCAATCTCCTCGGCTGCTCTTAAAGTTTCACCATGTTTCTTTCCATTGGCATAACCGTTTTTCAAACTTTTCCAGCTAGTAAATGCGAATGCCATCAACCAGTCTTCAAATTTTCTGGACCACCGACTGTACTCCTCAATAGCCATTAGCTTTGGAGGTTTATTGAAAGTTCCAAATGCGCTTTCCGATTCCCAAGCTTCCTTTTTCTTCTCTTTTGGCGGGTTATCATTCACATTGCTTGACGAAGTATCATTGTTTGTAGAAGTATCATCTCCCGAGTTTCCTGCGAATGCGTACATATCACTAAACGGGTTCAAGAAAATATCATCCATCGTGAACGTACCTGAAAAATCAGTCAAATACTTAGAAAATTTTTATGTTTCGAAAATACAGCAATTTCAAGCGAAATACTTTGAAATGAAATGACTTCAAGCGAAATCAGCACTATAAAACTTGTTCAAGCGAAATCTGCTAACAATTCTGATTCAAGCGAAATCAACTATTTCGCTTCAACTTTCAATAGCTTCAAGCGAAAACCAGCAGCTCTATTTCGCTTCAGATGATTCAAGCAAAATCCAAGATAAAACTTGTCAAGCGAAATCTGATCCAAATACTTTTCAAGCGAAAACTACTATTTCGCTTCAACTAGTTTCAAGCGAAATAGTCCAATATGTCTGATTTGAAGCGAAATCAACCAATAACCTTCGAATACTTTCAAGCGAAATCCAGTTTTTGGTCAATTTTAACATGTTTTAATCTGAATTTTAGGCTGAATCTTTGTAGGCTTTGTTAAAACTACGTTTTACACGATATACTCGAAAATCAGACCATTTCGACCGTTGGAACTAGTTCAGATCTGAAAAATATAAAAAGAAATGAGTAGAAAGAAGATAATCCGGTAGAATTAAGCTGCTATGGTATGAACTCCTTGTCCTGAGCTCTGATACCACTTGTTGGACCGTTCTACGACCTTAAATCGTCAGTTAAGGTAGTTCATCTTTGCGTACGAAGGCGGAATCAACGTAAACAAAGTCATAACAGCTCTAATCCTTTTAATCTTTCTTTTCTGATTGATTTAAGTGCTTGTACAACGTTTTCTGATACAAATCCGGCAGCACTTCGTGTTTCACACAATGACCTCTCTACCTCAAATGAAACACACAACACATATATATAGGAAGATGATTTCGCTTGAAACAGTCTGAAGCGAAATCATGTGTTGTTGATTTCGCTTGAACTGATTTCAAGCGAAATCTTCAAGCTTATCCACTACAAACCCTAGATTAACCCTATTGTGTGATCATTCAAACAATTCTAAACATAAGACTTGATTATGACGTAATCAACAGACATTTAGTGCACCAACACTTTCACACGTTCAAACCTATGACACGTGTCAATGCGTTATAGGACGTGAATTTTTGAGGTGTTACATCCTCACCCCCTTAAAAGAAATCTCGACCTCAAGATTTGTTACAATGCTGGAAGTACTTTTTGTCGCATAATGGACTTAACTTCTATATCATATCTGGAGTCTTTCCAAGCTCTCAAAGTGACTCCTATATTAGGTATATGTATCCTTTTTGGAGCTCCTTAACCTGTCGATCTTCGATCGATGCAGGTTTCTCATCACATCAAAATTCTGCATATCATTATGTGATAGTGTTTCTTGACTTATTGGCGAAACACATCCTTCAGTCACTAGTGTGCAATGTATTGCGAGCTCTGCTAAGCTCCTTACATAGGTTTTAGCTTATAAGCTACTTGGTCTAGATACATTCAATTTCCTTTGAATGATTCTATATTTTCAGAGCTTAACTAGCCTGATAATTTTAACAAATTTGGTACACCCTTCCTGGGTGATATCTTTTGTTAAACCTTATTCCTTAACAAGAATTTAGGAGGGTTGCTACTTTCACTAATTCGTGATTTCCTGCCGAATACTGGCAACTTACAGATGACTAGGGATTTGTTTGATCTTATTCGTTGTTTCCAAATGAAAATTTCAGATCCTGATAATTGGACTTACCAATTCTCTATCTAACAATAGATGTTTAACATTCCATCTATTCAAGGTTTCCAAAGGAGCAGCCTTAATACTTACATATCAATTATTATAGAAAAGCTTATCTTAAGGTGGGACGGTTATCCCAACCATTGCATAAAACTAATCTCAAGGAGTAGCTAATCCTTATAGCTAGTTGAATAACTCAACGATCCTGGGTAGTTGATGGCGATTCTTAATCGTTGTTAAAATAGGGTTGCGGTAATGAATGCATAAGCAAAATGAACCGTCTTTCTTATCAAACTCTCGGAATTATCGAGTTAGGCTATATGAATCTCTTATCTTAAAGTTTACTTAAATCAGGGTTTTGATTATTCCATGATCAACACGGAGTTCTTACAACACTCCAACCCAAAGCGGGATGTTAATCTTAACTCTACTTGTCTCTCGGGAGGTAAACAGGGTAGTCTTAGGAGAAGATAATCAAGATACAAGGAGGTTACAGAGATTTTTCCAAATCTCGGCTCCAGTTCATTTATCCTTGCCTGTGTCAGATAAGTGGCATATTTATGTTACGAGTCCACAGATTTCATCATAGACACTTACTTGGACAATTCCATTCTGGATATCTTCTTTGAATACTATTAGTTGACTTTAGTACCATATGATCATTGGGATATCTTTGTGGTTCCATGCATTAAACCTCCATACTGATCAGGCATGGAAGCAATCTATGGAACATATTAAGATACACCAATCCTCACATGGCGCTTTTATCATACCACTTGGTATTCGTAATCAAAGCAGAACTCTTAGCGTTCATTCTACTACATATTTTATGCTTAAGGTTCTAATAGGCAGATTTAATATCTTACAAAATTTATTCCACAAATGACTTATCTACACTTGCATTAAACAATACCCTTGCATATACATCATGGATAAGGACGTACCGGTTATAACATTTTCATCTTGTATGGCCTCTTTTGCATCCATCTGAGAGGCCTTAGTGTCAGTCTTCTTATCTCCTTTAAGCTTCTTCGCATACTTTGGGCAATTGGATTTGATATGCCTTTTCTCGTTACAGTTGTAACAAGTCGCATCTCTTATCTTCTGGCATTCCAATGTTTTATGCTCAATAGATTTGCAGATCCCACAAGCCCTCGGCTGTGATTTGGATTTTGGCTCGAACCTGCATTTCCCATAATGGCACTTCTTGCAGGTCTTGCATACAGGTTTCTGGTTGGACTTTTGTTTGTTCTTTTTCTTAGAACTCTGGGAGTTATCTTCCTCCCTTTTTCTTTTTAGTTCATCCCTTGCATTAGAGGTTTGAACGAGATCCTTCTTGTGAGTAAGGACGTGTAGTCTTGGATGAGGCTTGGAGCAAGTAGTATTGGGCTCCTTGAGCTTTTTCACGGCCTTCTTCACAGCTTTTCCAACAGCTGCGTCTATCATAGTTTGAAGAACATCACTGGAAATTCTAAGGTTCACAATTGTAGCATCATTGGCATGTGTCGCATTGTCCATAACACGATCAACGGCTGTCTTATCTGAGTTTGCCATACTCGATATTGGTTCCTAACGCCAAATAAAACAATTAGTTGCAATTCAACATCCGCTATTTTCATCCTGATGACCTAATATACTAACCATGGTATCGTTAAACCATACATGCTAATATAGTGCGAACATTCTCTATGAATGTCCTGTAGGTATGTATATATATCATTTATACTTAGCCTAGGCCATAGAAGACCATTAATGGCAATCAAGGTTTGGACCTAGTCCACCACCTTTTTGACAGGGGATCAATTGTCGCATCTGTCTTGATCATATTGATGAGTTTGGATAGCTTGAAAGTTTGACGTTAGGATATTGGATAAGAGTGTTTCCTAATGGATAATAAGCATCCATCTAAGGTTGTTGGAGCTGTCTTCAAATGTCATCGGCCAATTCTACCTCGCGCTAAAAGCCTAAGATCCTAATAGGCGGAGACAACAGTTCTCAACATTTATCGTTCATTATAGAATCATATGTGCTAGCATTAAATAAATTTCTGCATAGCTTGCTTGATAAGGAAAGGTACCTGCTATATAATTATCATTCTGCACCATCTCCTGGGCGTTCATCCTGAAGACTCATGCGTTTGTTCTCTTGGCCTCTTCGGGCTTCTTTTGATTCCTAGGGCAGTTAGTCTTGATATGCCCCTTCTCGTTGCAACCATAACAGGTTGCATCTTTCAACTTCTTGCAATCCAAGGTTTTATGTTCCTTAGACTTGCAGATTCCACAGGGTAGAGGTTGAGACTCGAATCTGCATTTTCCGAGGTGGTATTTCCGACAGGTTTTGCACCTGGTCTTCTCACCCAACTGCTGGCTGTCTTCCTTAAACTCGGAACTCTTCTTATCCTCAGAGTTCCTTTTCCTATCGGAGCGATGAGAATTCTCATCCTCCCTTTTACGCTTTCCATCTTTAGAGGCTTTGACAGCCTTGTTTCGGACCACATCGAGTGTGAGAGATAGCGACAGATCTGCCGCTGACCTGAATGTAGTAGGTCTTGAAGCCTTAACACTGGCTTTGATTTCTGGGGCTAAACCCCCAATGAAGCGAGCAATTCTCTTGGGTTCTGGTGTTACTAGGTACGGAACCAGTCTGGACAGGGTATTGAAACTGGTGAGGTAAGCTTGACAATCTAAGTTTGTCATCACCAATGATAAGAAATCTGATTCAATTCTTTCGACCTCGTGTTGAGGGTAGTAGTTCTCCATAATGAGAGCAACAAACTGTTCCCATGACATGTTGTAAAGTGGGATCTTCCCAGCAGCTTGAATGAGAACCTTCCACCATGCTAGTGCCTCTCCTTTGAACGATTGGGATACATACTTCACTACATCCCTCTCAGCACATCCGCTGATATCGACAACTGTGTCTATTTCATCCAACCAGGTCATACAATCGATTGCCCCTTTCTCCCCAGTGAAATCCCGGGGTTTGCAGGAAACAAAGTATTTATAGGTACAGGACTTGGTACGCGTTTCATTATTGAACACTATCCTCTTGGATGGAACACTGTGTTGATTTGATGAATGTCGATCATCATCCTTCTTTGGTTCCTCTTTCTTAGAGGGTGGCTTGCTGTGAGCCTCTGAGTGAGTCTTAGGGACAGACTTAGAGTGGGGTACAGATGAGGCTTTACTATGCGTCCCACTATACTCCCTAAATTGCTCCTCTACAACTTTAGATACAGCTGTATCAATCAGTGTACGAAGTTCTCCTCTGGTTATATTAATCTTATCATTCTCATTATTCTCCAGGGGATGACTGTTGATCTCGTCAGAGTCAGCCATGTAGTCTTAATTACTACAAAAAAGAAAATAAGGGCAAGGTTTATTTAGAAGCCCATATAGTTTTATCGTTTTAAACGATTTATTAACCATGGTAATATAAACCATATTGGTTAATTTGTTAGTTATATTTAATTAGCATTTTCATTATAATTTATCCTAGTTATAAAACATTAAGGATATTAAGGTGGCGCAAAGGGCCTAGTCACAAGGACGGTTTTAAATTTACAAGCCATGATTTCAGAGAATCGAGGCATTAAGGATTGAACATATTTCATTACCTTTTCTTGACAGAGAGTCAAAGACTACTACTGTCTTTAGTCTCAGAGGACGTTAATTATAGCCCGTAGGCACTTCATCCTTAAAGATGGCCCGTGTGACTTTAATGATTCATAGTTTGCCAAAAATGTTAACATACTTACAGATGTTAACAGGGATTGGAATCTTTTTGATAGGTTTTACCGTCTTGGCCATGTCTGCAATGACATTTAGGCTAGGTTTTTACCTTTAAGATTCTTTTAATATTTAGCACAGAACATCCTAAATTGAGATGTAAACAAGGATCTGAATCTAATTGTGGAACTACCGTCTTGGCCCTGTCTTAAAACGACACATGAGCTAGGTCTTGTCCCTTTTTAGATTTTGCCATCTTATTATAATGGTAGATCTTATACTATAGGAATGATATTTTTAAATATAATCGTTCCATTAAAATTTAAACAAGTATATGGTTGCCCTAAACGGGACTTCTACAGAAAATGACTCGCCCATGCAAGGGCTAATCAGAAAAATAACAAAGGAACAAATAAGGACAAAATAAAACGAATTTGGATTAGTCCTATGTTCTCGTCTAGACTCAAGAATGTGCAACTGTGTAACTGAGATTAAACACAAAAGACTAGTGTTTAATTCACTCAGTGTTGGCTCTGATACCAACCTGTCACACCCCGACTTTCCACGTATTACCGGTGGGCACGGTGGGGAGTATCGTGACGTAGTTGATATCATCATAGACAAACAACACAATATATAAATGCACAGCGGAAGCAAAAGATAAATATATTACAATCCGAATGTAAAGTAACATCCAAGTATTACAAACGGAACGTAAAGGATCCACAGGCGGATCTTAAAACATAAACATTGTTCAACAGACTTTAGACGCCTAGAACTTGCAAGATTCCTTATTAACGCCCTGAGCTTCCAGCCAATTACGTTCAGTACCTGTCACTTAACCTTTTTGGAAAATACGTCAGTTTACACTGGTAAATACAATCAACCGACTCATTTTAAAAAGAGTTTAAGAAAATTGATTTAGATGCACCAGGCACAAAGATATCTTTTATAACTTGGGACAATTATATTTATAATCTTGTATACAGATTTAAATGTTCGTTATACGTTCAGGGCCCGATGTGGAAACCGAGTCAAGATTAACAGACACGCCACAAGTATAAGCCCACAAGAGAGTGAGATACCGTTTCCCTTTAAGCAACTTTCAGTGTATGCCTACACCCCGTGCTTAAGACGTGGCCATTTTATAAGACAATGATGTCAAGGATATCCGGGACATGGTCATTAACCCCTAAAGGCTTTTGTTTCAAACAATACAGATTAAAGCGGGTTACCTCAATAATTTAATCACAATACGACTAAACATTCAATACCCGACCAAGCGGTATTATTATAATACCGTATCCCAAGCCCGTATAGGGAAAATAAGTTAAGAGTATTTACCTGAGCTAGCTCCTGTCTTAAATAGCAAGAATTTAATAACTCAGCAGTACTCACTTAAGTAAGCGTAGGTACAATTTACCGAAAGGCTCTAGTCTGGAATGATGGTATAAATAACCAATTAGAATGCTAACGGGTCTTTACTTAAGCCTAAGCTTAGACCGGTTAGTCTTAAAGAAAGATACGGTTCATACGCATGATAAGGCGAAGACCGGTTTAGAATGTAATTTTGACCCGACAAGCTTGTATGCTTGCTTAATATGGATAACTTAAACACATTCTGGATTTTGAGACCAAAAAGATATGGTCTGACCCGTTTCCGCTAATATATGCAAACTACTCACATAAGCCGATCCGAACGTGACAAGTGCGTAACGAGTAACCAAAAGAGTCATATACAGGTTTCCTAAGTTAATATGCCTTAAATATGTTGCGATATCAGTAGGATACCTTCCATTATGCCCAAAACGAGTTTAATCTAAAAATAAGCCCCGTAGGGGTATTTTGGTCATATAAAAGAGTTTAAATGAAGTTCTGAGATTCGGGTCCGAATACATCAGTAAAATAACTTATTTTTTTATAGGTCATATCAGTTGATAAATAAGTCTTATATGGCAAAATGGTTTTATACCCAAACTATGCGTTTAATACGCGTAAAAAGTCATTTTAAGCGATTTCCGGGTTATACAGGAAATCTGAGTTTTCTGATCAGGTTATAAAGTTCAAAATTCTTTATTTATTATATAAAATCAGTAGCAATTAGATTGGTGTCAAAATACTATGTAGAACTCATTTTATGACCGAAAAGGGTATAATCGGTTTTTACCGAATCAACGCCATAACCTTAGGTTATGAGCAGGTTAAAAATAATTAAAAATCTTTAAAAATCTCAAAATATTATCTTACATCAGTGGGTAAAAGGTTTGGTGTCAAAAAATGGGTTTAGATAGGCTTTATGCTAATTGTACCTTTTAATTACTAAAAGGCGTTATAATTACGCTAATGAGCATAACTCCTAATCTAGACCTCCTACTGATGTAAAATTTTAGGGACATGTTTATAAATCAGTAACAAAGGTTATTGTCTTTTCACATATCCAAAATTCTCGTTTTATGGTCAAAAGGGCATATTGGTCAACATTTAAGCAATTAACTGAAACATGTAAACGAATCGGATAATCAATGAACCAACCACAGAGGGTTATGCTAACATGTAGCCTGGTCCTAAGGAAGCTCTAAGGCGTTTCCAAATCATACTAAATCGGGTCAGAACTGAAGTCAAAGCAAAAGTCAAAGTTTTGCGACTTTTGGTTCCGAACCGGGTCTAAACAGAAAATTGTCGGATCAAACAAGCTTAGTTATAATACTTATTATCAAGTTATATGAGTGATAAAATAGGTTACATGCCTTCTACATTGTTAATTATGCGTTAATTCAAAGATTAGCATTCTGTTGACTTTTTCTAATCAACTTTGACCCGACAAAAGGTCTAGTTAGAGTGGGAATCAGAGGGAGCCCTTTTAAGGGTTTAATGCCCACATAATTACCAACTTATAACTACCTTCAATTCGACTAATCACTGGACCATTAATGATTAATCGCTAAGTCAACCGTTAATTACGACGGTTTGACTTTTAAGCTAAAACTAAGTAAAAACTCAACTAAGAAAGGTTAAGCATACTTACAGAAGTCCTATGCACGATTAGGAAGGCTTAGGGTCTGCTCTTAAGCTCCAGGAAGCTCCAGAAATGCAGAAGGAATGAGTGAACACAATGTTGCAACACAAGGCCCTTTTCTAGTGCTTTAATCTCATTAGATTGTTGACAACTAAGGCTACAACTGATCATGGATCACCCACAAGTGTCCCTAAGTGCCTAGGAATGTTTAGGGGTCGCCCATGGATGAGAAAATATCTTCTTAAGTCGGTTCCAAGGCTGAACAATCAACATTTACGTTTTTCTGCATCTGGGGGTCTGACGCGGCCCGCGTAAGATCTTAATGTGTCTTACGCGGCCCGCCTAAGGCCTGACTTCAGGTTTAAAAGCTTTTTCAGTTTGCATCCTTGGCTCTTGGCTCTTCGAAAGGTCAACTACACTTTGTTTCTTGCATTTTGAGCCCCTTAACTTGACCTATAAGGGCTTCATGTCTTATACCCACTTTGTTAAGCCCTTGGTTAACTTGGTTATCACCCGAAAAGTCATAACTTTCAACGTTTACGCTTTAAACCCCTCGCATACGAATTTGATCATAACTTTCTCATACGATAACGAAACTTTATGAAATTTCTATCATGTATTCTAGTGAGCATAATTTACCGTTACAAAGCTTCGGGTTTGCTAAAAGGTCACTCAGAGGTATACTTTAAACATGTTGACACATTTAACCCCTGTAGTTTGTAATCTCTCACTTTTTTTCATATTTAGCTTCGTATGATCCATGATTTATTCTTTTAAGGTTATGAGCATCACGTAGGGTTACTGTAAAGTATATTTATCCCTTGTTAACATTTTGAACCCTTAAATTCACACACTTTCCATGTTTGTCAACTTTAGTCCCTTTAGAACATTCTTTCACACGTTCAAACCTATGACACGTGTCAATGCGTTATAGGACGTGAATTTTCGAGGTGTTACAGACGGGGTATATAATATGTCAAACAAGTGACAAGTTTTCCCTAAAGAGTATCATGACCTGATATCTGACTTATTTTTGGAAATAAAAATCTGTTAAATACATTGACCTTATAAAGGGTATGTATATTACATCATGTGAAATATATGATTACATAGATGTGTATATCTATAAGAAATTCCAAAAGTCAATTAAGAATAAAGCACACACATATGTGTCAATAATAAATATAGATTTCTTTGTCAGGAATCTCTTTCATATATCTATAATGCTAATATCAAACATTATTTCGTTTGTTCATCTACCACGTAACTCGTGCGATAATATAAACACTGGAAACCCTCTAAATTGAGACACCATCAAAAGTATAAAGAATTTCCAATGCATTACCATAAACTATTAACGCAAGTAAGAAGCATGTAAAGTTATGCTAGTGCACAAGAAAACACATGAAACTTAAATTAAACGTCCACAGACGTCAAAGTATATCACATACGACTTCCAAGGCAAGACCTTTGGAAAATATAAATTGGGCACGATGACACCAATGCTAATTCTGTCAGTAGAAGAACTACTAATCAAAAAGCGGCACTTTGCCACATGATCCTACAAACAACATGAATATCGCTGAGGTACGTTGTAACAAGATTTCACAACCATCGGTGCACAGTCTAATCAGAGTCATAATTATTATCACTGCAAAAGGAGTCACATACCTTTGCAAATTCCCTATTTCATTCACATTCCCTAGTAATGTCACTTAACAACGGTTATCACACAAAATTCCAGATAAAGTTCTTATATTTTTTTTTCTGACTTCTGCATATAATGAGTTGACTTTCGTGTTTCTACTTCCCCTAATGGTCATCATACCACGAGGATTTCTTTCATAGTAGCGAATAATGATCTGTTTCATTTCTTGGTAAATCCACACATTACACATGCACTGTTTATTACGCATGTGGTTCGTTTGATTTATGAAGACCACTAGAGGGCTTCATTCCGATTTGTTGTTTTATCCAAACTCAAATATCATTTCACTTTTTGCACTATGTACCGCATTATTACAAAACGATGACACTTTGATATCGAGTCAATGAATTTCTTAAAAAATTTTATATATGGAAACTTACATAAGTAATTTACAATATAGTATTACCATATTTAAAATTTTTTGTTAAACCATTGAGGTGAAGAATTTATATTTTTATATATATATATATATAAATTATGTTTGAGGTATACTCTCATTTAAGTTTATGTTTAAGTTATTTATTATTAATAATTTTATTATTAGTAATAATATATTAATAATAGTAGTGTTAGTATTATTTTTAGGCACTAGGGTTATTGTCAGGAGCAGGTATTGGATAGCCTAGCCTTAGTTAGGCATGAACTGATCACCTATGCTTAAACAAGGCAGCACTAACCAATATCCAACCATGATAATGACTAGTTAATGTATATAAATTAAGTCAACATACTTATTTAGTAAATTTTAATTATATGTAAAAATATTTATATATATATATAAATATATATATATACTTTGTACTATAAGGAGAAGACATATTTTCATAAAACAATACAAGAATTAGAGGGACGAATAAAATTATCTAAATAACTGTCAAAGTATTCATGGACAAAACATTTTATACTTATAAGTAATTATTCATCTTGTTTAAATATTCCACAACTATTAAATACTTATAGAAGTATTATGTATCAAGATCAACAAAAGAGTTATGTAGATCAGAGATGTAAACCCCTAGAGTTTTCATTAAAAGCTTTCAGTTGATTACACGGTGAATTTGTTCAAACACCATAATTATTAAACTATTTCAAATCATTACGACACCTTGTGATATCGGTATAAATTTATAGCTTGGGCTAATCACAATCATTCGAATCATTCAAAACCACATCTGTCTTTCAACTCATCATTAAAAAAAAAAATCCTAATACAATTATGTATTAAGACAATAATACTCTAACTCTATTGTCTTTTCGTGTATCCTTTCAATTCACTTATCTCAGCACAATGATTTTCTCATATTAAAATTTGACAAATTATTTTTCATGCTTTTATTTCATTTTGAACATGTCCATTCTAAGTCTTCCCCAGTTGCCAATCAAAGTAAGCTTTCTTTTGACAAAGAATTTTATTGATTCTAAAAGTCCTTCACATTCTTTTAAAAAAAATCTATTGATCATATATCTTTTGGCTTGAACCTAGTCACCTTGGAATTTATATCATTTCATCTCATTCGTTTGTCATCGATTTCTTAAACTAATTCAGTTGAACCATTGAATCCTACTTATTGTACAACTCGTATTCACAAAATTTGATATTTTAATTCTGTGTCATCTACCTTAATATTGTTTTTATTGACTAAAATATGACATAAGTCTAAAAGAAATATCGTAACCCAAATCTCGAGGACGAGATTTAAAACAAGGTGGGAAGAATGTAACATTCCTATTTTTATATAAAAATTATAGGCTTGGTTAAATTTATTAACCACTAGTAACTAGTAACTAGTTTATTTTTAAAATAAATATTCAACCCAAATAGTTTTAAACACTATTTTATATAGTTGGTTAAAATATTATTTTAATTAATTGGCCTGTATATGGGTGACCTTTTCTAAATAAAATAAAAGTGTACAAAAATTTATATTATTAGGCAGGTAGCTTACGGGTAAGTTGACTATAAGAAATATAAAGTACTTGGACGGGCCCAGGAACCGTTTAATAATTAAATTATAAAAATACATTATATTTGAACCTACTTTGTTTCTAATGAAACTTGGTTCAAAATGTAGATAAAATTATTCTCGTTTTAAAGACATATTTATAGTTTTATAAAACGTCGTATTTTACAAGTTATAAGCACCAAATAAGTAAAGCAGTTAAATTAATTATAATATATAAATTAATAAAATTAAAATTTACATTTAACTAAACAGAGTACATACGTTTTAAATATATATATATATATATATATATAATAAAATAATATTAATTAAAACTTACATTTGATTTTTTAGCCTATACGTGTCATTCTAATATTTACATTTGATTTTGTTGAATTTGGACGTGTCCTCATAAGATTTCAAAAAACTCAAAGTATGCATGCAATAGGTGTACTCGACAACTTATTTTCCAAGTAAAAACTATCTATAAATAAAAGGCAGTGTCGACCTCCCCAATTGTTCAAATTTCCTTTCTTTCTACACTCTCAATAGATATCGCCTCTCTCTTTTGATTCAAAATTTCTTTTTATATTATATAATAATAATAAAGCCCTGCTCTGTTTTAAGTGTTTTAACTCCCGATCATCGCTACCCTTTCCGATTGATCTGAGCCCCATAACACATGTCAAGGCTCTGCCTGACTAAGTTCGTTGGGGTTCTGTCTCATGACATAGGGACAAGGTTGAATGAGGGGTACTATACTTAACACGAATGCATTATATATTTTTAAATAGCTCAGAAGTTATACCCAATATTCTAACAGGAGGCTTTCTAGTTGAACCCTAAAGTTACAAAGTGGGTCCATTCTCTTTTCTCACTATTTTATGCCCTTTTTCTTTATGATATAATTATATTAAAAAATGTCCCAAATTGATCCGTAAATAAAAACCCGGACCCCTGAAACCTCAATCCATATCAAAAATCAAGAAATCAAGAATTCTGGTCTTCAGGCGGGCCGCGTAAAGATAAGCCGAGGCTTACGCGGGCCGCGACAGCAAGGGAAATCTCTGGATAAGCTTAAGGGACAGGTGGCATCCACCTGGCAGACCTACTGGTGACTCAGCAACCCTACGCGTAGACTAGGCGGCTACGCGGGCCGCGTAAGAGTCGAGCCAAGGCTCACGCGGGCCACGTGAGACCCAATTTTCAGCTATAAATAGCTTGGTTCACGAGCTGTTCGTCTGTGTCGAAACCAATTCACAAAAACGTATTCCCACTACTCAAAATCACAAATTAGCATAACGGGGTGCTGCTACGATACCGGGTATTAACTCGATCGCTGCTACGATTTAATGTCCGATTGATTTAAACTATCCGATGAATGTTTAAGTGCTGCTCAAACTTGGGTTATGCTTTGTCATTCGTCATTAATTCGATGGATGTTTAAGTATTGCATTTTGTCATTTGTTGTGAGGGTTTTAATCTCGTGAGTTATCGTAAATGCTGTATTAGTTACTTACTGAGTTCGTGTGCACTAGGTTACAAGGCTAACCAGTAGGCTAAACTCTGCCCGTATAAATCTTCATGCTTATAATGTGAGTCATTCTCTTTTTATCAAAATACTTTACAAAACTCTATTTGTTTAAAGGTTATAATTACATGGATTAAGTCTTTGTAATCACCAGATTACAGCCGGTATGTGGGGTTTTGTATACATTACTTAATAATCTTCACCATTGGACAACGAGTTATCCAAGGGGTGATATGGCCATAGTCACAGACACCATTAGACAACGGGAGGGCCAATTGGTCGAGTGACAAATACCGTGGGTATATGGTTGATATGGAAACATTGTAATCGCTCTTAATACTGTAGATTATAACAAATGCGTCGTTTTAAGCAAAATGAATGAACTCACCAGTATTTCCTGCTGACAAAACCTTTTTAAAACGCGTTTCAGGTAATTACAGTAGATTGGAGTAAGAGTTGGATACGGTACTGAAAGGCTTCAAGAAGTGGCTTATTTTATTAATTAAATCAAAATTAAGAAATATTGTTTTATGTAATTGGGTTATCCCTTATTAAAGCTACCTTTGTAAAACATGGGTTTATCCCATATATTTAATAAATAAAATCCGGTGTTTTCTAAACTCTGATATTTTTCCTAACTCACGGTCCTGATGAAATTTCCGCTGCAATATTTTTAAAAATAATCACCGGTACCACTTGGCTGTTCACGGCTCCCGATTCCGTCCAGGGTGGGTCGAGGGTCGTGACATGTGGGTCAAAACACGACGCTCCAGCAGGCGAAACATTTATCAGCTGAGGTGGCTCTGAGTGCACTCACGAATCGTGGTCCGTTGAATTCATTGGTTGCTCGGATATTTGTGAGAATTCATTGTGACCCTGACATGTTTGCGGCAGATCCAACAAACAAAAACGGGTTAGTTGCGAATCGCGAAAATAGGTATGTGAACTTCATATATGTAAGTGAATGTCTGCGCTTAATCATGTACCATTATGGTTATCGTAAATGGGCCTACTATTTCAGATTTTAGTTAGTGTCAAGCAGAATTCCCTGGGTTCAAAAAGTTGCCCAGCACAGATTTAGCAAACAACAATGGGTCAGATGCCAAGAGCAGCAGCATGTATGTGAACATCATATATGTAAGCCAATGTTTGCATATAGAAAAGGCCATAACAAAGAATAACATGGGTAATGTTCATTGGGTCAAAATAAAATGAAAAATGACGAAACGGATCAAACGCTTACATCCCCGGATAAATTTGTTTCAACTTTGGTATACTGCAGAAGCTTTATGCACTTTTTATAAACTAAAAGCGTATTCTTATAAATTTTATCAATTTTTTCTTACATCTTGTAGTGGTGGTGTGATTGTAAATAGATTAACATAAGTAAACAAATTGTGTTTGCAGCAATAAAAGGAGTTTTATGAGTTTTCATGTTCAATAGTAATCAAGTTCTTTTTTTTTTAAATTAAAGTCACTCAAGTTCTTTTTTTTTTTGGAGTAAATTACGATTTTGGCCCCTGTGGTTATATCACTTTTACACTTTTAGCCTAAAAAAGAATTTTTTAACATCTGAGCCCCCAACGTCTTTTTTTAACCCTTTTGGCCCCTAACACTAACCCCATCCATTACGCCAAAAGGGTTAGAAAAAAGACGTTAGGGGCCAAAAGGGTTAAAAAAAACGTTGGTGGCTCAGATGTTAAAAAAAATTTGGGCTAAAAGGGTAACAGTGATATAACCACAGAGGCCAAAATCATAATTTACTTTTTTTTTTGTATAAAGGAACCACGGAACTTTTTTTATGTTATCTAATATATTTTTTTAGAGTAAATTATGATTTTGGCCCCTGTGGTTATATCACTTTTACTCTTTTAGTCCAATAAAAAATCTTTTAACATCTGAGCCCCCAACGTCTTTTTTTTCTAACACTTTTGGCCCCTAACACTAACCCCATCGATTTACTTTTAGGGGTCAAAAGGGTTAGAAAAAAAAGACGTTGCATTCAATACAACCATTACAGGAGATGATTACATGCCTATCTCTGGCCAACTCGCTAACCCAGGTGACTTATGTGAAACTTTCGTAAAACACCCACAACCCTTTTAACCTTGACCCTCTCGACTTGGTCTTATATTCATGCCCGATATTATCGACTCCGCCGCAACCCGCGGGTCTCCCACTAGTATT
>JARYGA010016071.1:0-34885 GCA_030545235.1 Helianthus tuberosus
GGTGTATTTGATATTTTTAGTATTTTGTAAGGGCATTTATGATATTTTTAGTTTTTAAGGCATATATGATATTTTTCGTTTTTGTTGGGTATATATGAAATTTATCTAGTTTGTAAGGGTATATATGAAATTAATCCTTTTTTATGAAAATATGATAGTATAAATTTTCTCCACTTTTCTTATTTTACAATCATTGTAATTTTTATACTATGTTTTTATATAAATGGAGGGTTTGTAGGTACCACAACCGGATAGTTTTGTGGTGCATTTTCAAAGTACGTTTTTGAAACTGAAAAAAGGTGGGTCATCGATAGATTAATATTTTATAGCTGTTAAAAACATGATATTTATAAAATATCAATCCATCGACAATGTATCATCTTTTCAATTCCAAAACCGGCTCTAGAATTTATCCCACAAAACTCTATGGTTGAGGTACCTACGAACCCTCCGTTTGCGGGGTGGTTATTTAAAATACGATGTTCTATAAAATTTTGATTTTTTTGTAACGTCATTGTTAAAGCAACTGGTTATATTAGTCGTGTTTAATTTAGCATGTCCGACGCTCATCTCAAAATACATATTTACCCAATTTATTTAAGCACACCTAATATCTAACTAATTACGCAATACACACTGTTTTGTATGCGGCTAAAACTATTACATGTGTTACCAATTTAGAGGTGCACAAAAAATCTGGACCCAACCTCATACCCAGTAAAACAAGAACTTGTTTTTTTTAGAACCGGGCATTTAGGAACAAAACCAGGAACCGATCCTACTCGTAAGGCATACATTTGGACCTTAATACCCATAATCATACCCGCTTCATACCTGTTACACCTAGAACCGAAATTGGTCCTTTACCCGAACTCGGGTATTAAAATACTGGGTATTAATTAATTATATTGTTGCTGGTGTATGTTTTCCATATCTGGCTAAAAGTGCTATCCATTTCGTTGGCATAGGTTCTATACGTAGACCGTTTATTTTTTGTTATCCAAAATAGGGTATTGTAATACCCAGTTTCCAAAGAACCGGATTCGAGTACACATAGTATGGTTTTTTGACCAAGAACCGGAAACAAAACCAAAACCATACCTGATTATTGAAATACCTGATTTTTCTCTATAATTCATTTTCTAAACCCAATATTAAAAATACTCGATTTGTGTACATCTAGTTACCATGTTAGGGATGTTTGATAAAAGTAGCTGGTGACTGGTAGCTGTAGCTTTTTAGATATATTTAGGTGTTTGGCAGAGTAGCTGGAGCTTTTAATAAAATGACAACATGGACATAACTGGAAAAACATAATACTAAACGTAATCATTTTTTAGAGGTTAAAATAGTCATTATTTCTCTAAAAGCTCGTATCTCATTCTAAACGCTACTAGGGGTATGTTTGACATGGAGCTTTTAGGGGCTTTTAGCTTTAAACTTTTAAGAAAAAGCTCATGCTCAATAAAAATGCTTGTTTGGTTGAAGGAGGTTGACACTTTTAGGTTAGAAGATTGAAGCTTTTGGTTGAACGCTCCTACTAGTAGCGTTTAAAAGGAGAGCTTTTAGGGAAAGAATGACTATTTTAGCCTCTTAAGATAATGCATTTTTTAATGCACTAACTTTTAATTTTTTTCTAAAGATAACGAAAAATCAAATTTTTAGTTATCTTTAATTTAGTATTTCTAATATATTATATGTAATCCTTTGTTATTGATTCAAAATTATTTTGCAAAATAGCCATCTTAAATGGTTAATATTAATATTTGTTTACTTAAAAACTGTAAATAAATATATATCTCTTGTATTTTTTTTAATCGTTGGTAGCTATTTAAGACCAAAATAATAATAAACTTTTTTGTTTTTTTTATCATTAGTAGTTACATAAAACCAAAATAATAATAATAAACAAACCAAAAAAACATATATTGACACGTTTAGTATTATGTTTTTTTAGTTATGTCTATTTTGATATTTTATACATTTTATTAAAATATCTAGCTACTTTGCTAAACACCTAAATATATCTAAAAAGCTGCAGCTACCAGCCACAAGACACCAGTCACCAGCTTCTAGCCAGCAGCTACTTTTGCCAAACATACCCCTAGTAGGAGCGTTCAACCAAAAGCTTAAAGCTCCCAACCTAAAAGTTTCAAGCTCATTCAACCAAATAAAGTTTTTTTTTTATTAAGTAACAACTTTTTCTTAAAAACTTAAACTCAGAAGCTTCGAAAAACTTCATACTAAACATACCCTTAAAGTTAGATTTGTTAGAATCATGGTTGATCTGTGTTAAACAACAGCCCAGCCCATTAGAACCAGTCAATCGAAGAAAAGCCCAATAGACCCATTTAAACTTCAGCAATGCATACATGGACGAAATGTATCGCTAGGGTTTACTTCTTCTTCGATTTGTGCCTCAGGTGAAAGAAAAGCTCGGATCTCTTCAACAATGGCGGAACAGGTTACACAAGTTCACAATCCTCAACTTCTATATACCTACAGATCCTTACATTTTGTTTTTCTTCTTGACAGACGGAGAAGGCGTTTTTGAAGCAACCTAAAGTGTTTTTATGGTGAGAATTTATCATTTTTTTTGTTCATAATTGTTAAAATCTGTTGGTTTTTGATTGATTGATTGATTTGTGTTAGCTCGAAGAAGAGTGGGAAAGGGAAGAGGCCTGGGAAAGGTGGAAACAGATTCTGGAAGAATATTGGTCTTGGATTTAAGACACCTAGAGAGGCTATTGAAGGTAATATTTATTATTCAGAATTGTTGTTTTATTTAGTTTTTTTAAATGATATTTAAGCTGTGCTCATAGTTGAATGATTGGTGGTTACCTGTTGGTTACAAAACTAGTAAATTGACTGGTGTCTTGTTATTGTAAGGATTTAGTTGATTTGAATAATGTTTATCATACAAATTTATCATAATTAGTTGGAAAAAATGATTTATACTTCTGTATCAGGATGTTTATAATCAAATGATCAATGTATACTGGGTTGATTACAAAACTCAAGTAATAAAATTATGGCTTTGTTTTTGTGTTTATGAATGCGCTTGTTATCAGTTTTGTGTGTTTTTTTTTAAGTTTTTGTTAATTGCTATGCTGCAAGCCAACAAAGGTGTTTTTTATGGGTCTAATAGTTGGAAACATATTAGAGATGTGTGTTAGTTTCTTGTTTGTTAATAAAAATCATCATCATTATACTCGGTAAATCCCACCAATAGCAAAGCTAAGGTAGGGTCTGATGAGGGTAAGATGTAGACAACCTTACCTCTACCCGGTAGGAATAGAGAGACTGCTTCCAGTGAGACCCCCGGCGTGATGGTAGTTTTGTATCAAGCCTTGGACGTAAGGCACATAACACTCGGCAATTAAGACAGTCCAATTAGTGCATGTACTCCCTTATCTTTCGGCTATCAACGCCACTACATGATGCATGATTGACCATCCCCCTCTTGTAACATTATTTTCAGGAAATTAGTAAAATAACGTTAAGATTAGTGCACTTTCACTTTTGCTCCCCGAGCGCCCACACATATATACATTATATGTTTGTTAATAAAAAGTTTTTTGAAATTTATATATGAATTGTTTATATGAGTTCTAAGGTTCTATAATATTACTCTTATTTCCGAAGTCTCTTTTAGGGTTGGAATACGTTTTCCATTCAGTTAGATGGGGCACATCTCATTTGTTTTATCTAGTGAATGATACTGATTTTGTATTGGAACCTGATTATTTCTAGGAACTTATATCGACAAGAAATGCCCTTTCACTGGTGATGTATCCATTAGAGGACGTATTCTTGCTGGTACATGCCACAGTGCAAAAATGGTTAGGACCATTATTGTTCGCCGGGACTACCTCCATTATGTCAAGAAGTATCAAAGGTAAGACTCAGATTCTTCACTGTAGTTTATCAACATGCCCTTTTGTAGGGTGGTTCAAACAAAACAATTTAAATAATTAGAAACTAAAGAAACCCCCTTTGGCCTTTGATCATGAAATGTACAAGAAATAGTGGTTCTAACTTAAACATTCATTTTTCTAAACTAACTTTTTTTGAACGACTAACTCACACACCTTCTAAACCTACTTCTAAATTTACGTCAGTTTACACCATATGACTAGATACCGCTTGGCTACAAGCCCTTTCTTCTCTAAGCTAATTAAAATTGAGCATTTAATAGTTTATGATATGTGTTTCTACTACAGGTACGAGAAGAGGCACTCGAACATTCCAGCACACATTTCTCCATGTTTTCGTGTGAAAGAAGGTGACCATGTCACCGTTGGACAGTGCAGGTCTGTTCTTCTAGTCTGATTGTGCATAGCGGTTGTTTTTAGAAATTTATAATTTCTGGTACTCTATTTTAAAATTTATATATTTGTTCAGACCATTGTCCAAGACGGTGAGGTTCAACGTGTTGAAGGTGATCCCAGCTGGATCTGCCAGTGGAGGGAAGAAGGCATTTACAGGCATATAAGAAAAGCTTATCTTTCCTGTCTTGTTAGGTTTTGCAAAAAACAGTAAACTTTGATTTGCAGATTTTGAAGTGAAATATGGTTTGGTTATGTTGAAGATTTATGTAGACTCTAGTCTTCTTTTACCTAAGACATGATAATTTACCATTTTGTGTTATGCAACAATGTGTTGGTGAATTGAGTTTGTTTCTTTTCTTTGAAAGGGTTTTATTTTTCTAGATGTGTTGTGGTTTAGGGCTTCTTTGACTAGAGTTTTCACAAGCATGGTATGTTTATGCATAATGGCATGAGATTCAAGTGGGTTTGAATTGGGATGTAAATAGTAGGGCTACGAAATTTTTTATCATTTGATCAAATTCGTGTGAGTGTTTGTACTTTTTAGTTTCTTGTGTTACATAAAATGTCATTAACTTTTAAATCTAAGAAGATTATAAAGACATAATGAATAAAAAAATATTTCACGATGTATTGCAAAATATGATACAAATTTATAAAATATAAAATGTCTAGAAAAAAGACACAATAATGATGCAAAAAAAAGAAAAAAAACATAATGCTAAATAAAAAGACACGGTGAAATAAACAAAAATTTTAAAATACACAAGCTAAAAATTTAAAGGCAAAAATATAAAAACTTATATTATAGAGTCCGGGGAAACGGCTACTATGCCGCTTGAACGAGTTCAATCGAAGTTTGTTTGATACTTTTCCTACGACTTCATATTCTTACGAGACTGCATATTTGAGCGTTAGTATGGGTAATGAAATAAACGAGGTAATGAAATGAACTAGGTAATGCAATGGATCATTACCATTTCATTTCTTGTTTTGTTACCATGTGGGAATGAAATGAACTAATATTGTGTATTGTTTGGTAGACAAGAAAAACGAAGGTATAAAATCAACGGTGAGTAGTGGTGGTCAGTGGTAGTGATTATGGGTGGTTATAGGTAGCGGTGAGTGGTGGCGGAGGCGGCGATGGGTGGCGGTGGAGACGATGAAGGCTGGTAGCGGTGACGGGGGTGGCAGCGACGGCCATCGATGGTGGTTTGTGGCGGTGGTGGGTGACAACGGTGACGGGTGGTGGCGACGGCGGTGGTGGCTGTCGGGGTGGCGGCAGAGGCAGTGACGGGTTGCGGGTGGAGGCGGCGATGGCATCGGTGTGGGTTGTGGCGAAGGTGGTGGGTTGTGGTGTTGTTGACGAATGATGCAAGAAAGGATGAAATAATAATAAAAAAAAAATGGGGGGTGGTTGGAATGATTTTGAGGGAATGAAATGCCTTATGGAATGAGTGATTTCATTCCATTAACTAGGGTGTTCAAAAAAATCCGGACCCGAAACCGAATCCGAAATATTCGAAAATCTGTATCCGAAATATCCGAAAACCGGATAATCTGAATTTTCGGATTCGGATATGAATTTCAAAAAATTTGGATAATCCGATTATCCAATATCCAAAAACTAATTATTTTTTATAAATATATATAGTATATGAGCATTATATTTAATTTGAAGTATTGTAAAAATTAATAAAAAAAAGTAGTAAATAATTATATTCGTGTGAATTTATGATTGTTTTTAGTTTTAAATGTTGGAAACTTAAAAAATCGAATATAAGTTTAGTTTTAATCTATACACGAAACGAATTTTTTGAATTTTTTTTTATAAATTCGGATATCCGTTTGGATATCCGAATCCATATCCGAAATTTCGGATATCCAAAAATCGGATATCCGAAATTTCGGATACGGATTCGGATATCAATATTCACTATCCGAAATTTTCGGATATCCGGTTTTCGGATATCCGAAAACCGGATAATCCGATCTTGAACACTCCTACCATTAACTAACCAAACACCCAGGGTCGGACCCATGTGGTGTCGGTCGGGGTCCCCGGACCCCAATCTTTTTTAAAAATTTAATAGAACCGATATGTTAAATTTGTTAAGGACCCCATAAAAATAATTAGTTGGACCCCATAATATTAAATGTGAAGCTGTTGTAGTGGGAAATTCCTTGTTTTCTAACAAGAAGGTCATGAGTTCGACTCCTAAATGTCCTATCTTTTGTTTTTTACAACTCTTTCTGACTTGATTTTGTATTTTTTTAACAATCCCAACAATCCCAAGAGGTTTAATGCTGTCATAATTGCTTATGGTATTGGGAACCCACATATATAGTAATACTATTTAATCCTTGTTTAATTTATACTTGTTATTTGTTAAGATTTATACGTGGTAATTCTAATTTATTTACTTACTTATAAGATATAGTATCATTTTGTGAAAAAAAAAAAATAGATCGAAATTCTAGAAATGGAATATGAATACGATAACTTAAATATAGAAGGAGAAAAAAAACTAATATTACATGTCGTCATTATTATGAGGTTGAAAATTTTAACACAATGTTAGATATGCAACTTTGAATATTTGTAATCTTTTCATTTCGTACTAATGAGTAATGATCATAGAGTTTTATTTGATATTGTATTTTATTATGTTTCTCGCCCGCCCCGCCCCGAATGACGACCGACCCAAAAATTATAACGTTTGGTTGTGAAATATGTTAACACGGAAAAAAGGGGACCCCATTGGAAAAAAATCATGGGTCCGCCACTGCAAACACCCTTTCTTCATTCTCTCGTAATGATCCATTCCATTTTGTCTCTCATTCCTGCATAACAAAAACTACATAACTTTATTATTTATATCTTTTTCTAATCTAATGACAACTCTTTAACATGTCTTGTTAGTTGTCACTAAAATCCGCATAATGGTTCTAAAAACGTTGTGTTTGAGATGTTTTACTTTTGGTAGTTATAGTGAGACGAGAACCCAATGTCACTTTACAAACGGTACTAAGCCCAACGCGCATGGCCCAGAATAAGGGTATCGTTTGCATCGTGAATAAATTATCATCTATTCAAAACAAAAAACACATTCAAGAATCTGGTTTTGCCGTTTTGGAAACACTAAACACTGGAAGAGCTTGAACAAAAACTTAGTGGGGGTCAGACTTTCAAAATATAAATTCGTGGGGACTGGACTCTTAAAAATCTAATATTTTACACTACAAAAAAAAATTTCGGAAGATTTCGGTAAAATTAACATTACGAACGAAAAATCGGTGGGGGCCGGGACATCCCCGACCCCAGTAAAGCTACGCCCCTGACACTAAATCTAATCCCTAAATGACTCAAATGAAACATTACATGCATTTTTGGAAAGAGAACACGATTTTATGCTCCTTAAAAGGAACATCCAGGTACACAACAAGGTGTGTGCTCTATGTGAAGATGAGAGCACATTTTCACCTCATGCTACATATCCAAGGTTGTATTACAGCCATCAATAGATGGTGTAAGGTTCTTGACATATACGTTTTTTCGGTAAGAGATCTACTTGAGATGCATAGTACAATTTAAAAGAGAGACAACCAAAGAAAGGTAATACATGGTATCATTGTAATCAAATGTTGGTGCATTTGGAAGACTATGAATGAATCAGTTTTATTGGGCATATACTGGAGGTGGTTAAGTCATTTCGATAATGGATACTTATGGTTAAAAAACAGATGCAAGCAAAAAAGTCTTCAATGGTTAGAATGGTGTCAATTTAATTATGTAAATTTATGTAACTTTGTGTAGATCTTTGTATTGGGGTTGATGTAGGTCTTTAGTTTTGGTTTGGCTTTGTTTATTGCTCGCCCTGGCTTTTTTCAGGGGTGTTTTTGGTTAATAAAATTCTTCTTAAAAAAATCGTTACCCTAATTGATGCTTTTCATGTACTTATTTGGATATTACTGTTGATCAGTTCTTTTAATATGTAATGGAAAACATGTAACTATGATATCTGTTACAACATTCAGGTCAGCAGAGAATCCAGAATAGATGCAGCCATGGAGTTCGACATGTCAGTCAGCTTGATCTGGTTCCCGTTTAGAGTGTATATGAGTGATAATAGTTCCGAGTTCATAAGGGTGAAGAACTCGTGATTATGGAGAGAGTGGGGATCGAGATTGTGATGATGTTATGATTAGTGTCTAACCCAAACCCCTCTCTAGTCATCTCCTTAAATACACACAAGGAAAAACCTTATTAGTTAATAAGGGTGTAGGATCGTTTTAGCGACCTGACGAGTCGTTCAGAAGAGATCTCGATCGAATCAAAGGCGGAATTCAGAGATTAGATCTTGTTTCAGCTTGATATTCACTATTAATTGTCTCTTGTATTGATTAGAACACGTTTACAGACTTGGAGACACTTCGGCAGAGCTTCGCTACCGGAATCCAAAAGTTACAAATGAATCATATGAGCTCACTATATATAGGCAGGCCAGTCCACATGGACTGACTTTCCACTTCACATGGACTGGCTTTGCCACTTCACATGGACTGGTCAAACAACCCTATATTCTTGACTACTGAGCTCTGGTTTATCTTATCGAATTACAAGACTCGATACAAGACGAAGTCAACAGACATATGCACCAACAAACTCCCCCTTGGATGTTGACGAGTCTTCGGTACAAGTCTTCAGTATGTCGAGTCTTCAGCCTTGATCAGTCATCTCGCTCTTTCCAAAGTATCTGACACTGTAAGCATCCTTATCGATCATTCTCTTCTTCTCGTCTTCTTTTTCTTCTAAGATCGCAACCTGGCTTTATCCTCTCTCTTACTTCTTTTAGAATCTGAATCTGACTCTATGTCTTCAGACTCCCCCTTTCGATAAGCTGGGATCGCAGTCTGGAATTCGCCATCTGCAGTCTTTGGATCGATCTTGGCTCTAATCTGCACATACTCAATCCAAAACATAAGTTTCACAAATTTTGAAATCTAACAAATTTAGAAACCTCTTGCAGATATTATTCACAATTATGACAGTGACGATCTCTGATGAATCACTTGTATTTATAACACTCAAAATTCTGATCTCAAATTATTTCAAAAACATTTCAAAACAAACTCTTCCAACCCTCTTGTCCATCATGTTTATCACTTGGAATTTTGAAAATCAGCTTTTCAACATCAGTTGTCGAAAATAAGATGAACAAAAATCTTTTTGGTTTTTCAAAATTTTATGCTAAAACAATCTTTTTGGATTTTTGATTAAATGGAAAACAGTAAAGAAATATTTACATACAATATTTTTGTGAGTTTGTGTAAGAGGATCATATCAGTTTTTGAGACAAATCACCAACACCGTTAAGCTTCAAACATTTTAAGTTCTAAACGATTCACTTAGATTGTCAGTATACCGATCCACTTAAATTCTCACACAAAGTTCAACTGTTTCGAGATACGATATTAATGTTTTAAACACTTAAACTTATTCGCGTGTCCCACCTCAGAATATACTCCCGTATCCAGATCCCAATATTCAGTCTTACAGGTGAGTATACCTAAATGATATCTGTAAAGGATTAAAATGCGAAGGCTGTGAGAGCTCAGGTCAGAACTTCCGTTCAGCAGAGAGATGACAGCTTCGACTTTTGGTGTGTCCCCTTTAGAGGATCTTTTTTTACAACAGCACATGATTTGCATTTTTCAATGTTTCATCACTTTTTATGCTGAGGGAGGGCTATATTTCAAGCAAGCGAAAAGTATTATACGGGGACTAGGCCATTGCTTCCGCAATATCAGAAGTCCCGGGATAATACCCCAGATATCACTGAGTATAAAGACCTAGTATCTCAGAAAGAGGGACCTTTCAAACAAGATTTCGGGGGTTACCCATATATTCGAGAGATGTTACCCACGATATAAGCAAGTTTGAAATTTAGGTTTATATCTCGACACAATCTACTAAATGTGCAAAAACCTACTGGCACATCATCAGTGAGACCGTTTATCACATTTTAACTTTCCATTTCTTTAGCGTGCTGTGATAGTCCACTGATGTACTATCATTTCCTCTTTTTCACAACAAAACTCGTTTTGAATTTTATCATGTTTTTGACTTTTTCAAAATTTTCAAATGTTTTTGGATTTTCTAAAAATTTCTTACTCCCCCTAAAATTCAAAATCATTTTAAGAAAATTTGAAAACAAGCTATACAAATAAAGTGACAACTGTTGTGAAATGCTTCAAATCGCCATCCACTTGGCATAAACAATCAGAACTCCCTCTTTCAACAAACTATTTTCCTATTGTGATTTCAAAACACTTAAGTTTGTTTTAATCAAATGTTTTTTCCGGAAAATAAGTTTCGTTGATTTTACCACTTGCAGGTAAGGGGATCAATTCATCACCTTGTACTTTCAACTTCTTAAAAAAAATTTAACAGTTTTAGTTTCAATCAACAAATATCACTTGTAGAAAATCAAGTATAACTTAATGTCCCTGATTACCACTTGTAGATCTTCACAAACACAATTTATCAAGAATAATGCCGATACCTGCTTCACACTTACCAACCTGGAAGCTCCGGCAAGTCAGGATTTCAGTTAGGAAAAACTTTCCCCCAAGCCTGACCAGCCTTGGGAGATTTTGGTACACATCTATCCCACCAACATTTTGATTTGTAAAATTCTTTTGCACCTTTAACTTTTCTATCAACCATCTTCCCAAAAATATGTTTAACTTTTCCATTAAACACTTTTTCAGCATTAAATTCTTTCTTATCAGCAATGAATTGACCTGAAATTTCAAACCTACCTTTTGACTTCAAATTTTCCTTTAACAATGGCGGAAAATTTTCCTCGTTCAACTCTGGAACGGAATTCTCAACCTTTTTCTTAACAAATGACTCCTCTGATTTTATGGAATCAGATTCATTGTGAGAACTACTCTCAGATTTCACAACCCATCTTTGTTTGTTCAAATCAACTTTTCTTTTGTAAAAACGTTTTGAAACTTCACCAGTTTCGAAAGTTGAATTTTCAAACATCTTAGATTTATCAGTTGGTTGTTTCTTTTTATCACCACATTTCTTGTTTGTTTCAAAGTTAGAAGAAACTCCCTCAATTGGTTGTTTCTTTTTATCAACACATTTCTTGTTTGTTTCAAAGTTAGAAGAAACTCCCTGTTTTGAATATGTGGACTCTTAACAATTCCAAGCAATATGTCCAACCTTTTGACATTTAAAAACAAATTCTTCTGTCAACTCTTGGAGCAAATTTCTTCACATTCTTCTTTATTTCAACAAGAAACTCTTGATTTGACTGTTTCCAGAATGGTTTCTTCTGCTCATCTTTAGAACTTCCTCCTGCAACAAATGTTGTTTTTGGTTTATAATTTTTCTCATTTTTATAATTTTCCGAAGAACTAAAACCTAACCCCTGTTTTCTGAAATTACCGTTATGGTTTGGTTTCTTTCGATAACCTGAACCAGAACTGTAACCCTTTTTCTTGTTCAATCTCTGTTGAACTCTTGAAATGTACTTTTTAGGTTTTTCAGTAAGATTTAAATCTTTTATTTCAGAAATGTTAATTTCTATTAATTTGAAAACCTGTTTGATCATTTCAGATTTGACACTTCTTATTGGAAATTCTTCATCAGAATATAATTTGTCTGAATCATTCAAAGTATATGCCACTTTGATCGATCCATCATTCAAATTAGATTTTGATAACAAGAATTCTTTATTATAAACCCTTTTAACCGGTGAACTCGAACTCTTTTCTGATGAACTCAGACTTTTAGATTTAGACTCCGGTTTTGACTCTTCATCCATATCCAACACTTGATCAACCACTTTCTTTAATAACCTAGACTCATGATCAATGTCAGACGCTGTGAATGTGACATCAATATTATCTGGTGTAACACCTGTGCCTTCACGGCCATCAAACAAATACCGAACCAATGAAATATTATATTTCATACTTGGTATTTGTAAAAATATGTGTATCATTTGCACATATCAATTTTTGGTTCAATTCCAAACTCTAAATCGCTTTCTGGAAGGTTATACGCGCACCGATGCGTAAATATAACCAGTTTAATGCAACAAACACTCTGGAATAGTGACATAGGCTTAACATACCTTAAATAACCTTTACATAACTTAGAAATAAGTTTTGAAGGCTTTGGTATGGCAAAAACAAGTTAAATCGCTTACAGGGACTAAAGTTGACAAACTGCGAAAGTATGCCAATTTGAACTGTAACAGACATTCCGGAACATGACCATAAGTTAAACATACCATAAATATCCTTTACATAGCTTATAAATAAGCTTTGAGGTGTTCGGTGTGCTAAAATAAACTTTTGGGTCATTCAGGGACTAAAAGTGTCAAAAAGTGCACAAGTTTGCACTTTCGCGCATAACTTACGTTCTGAATACATCCGGACATCCAAAAATTTATGTAAGCATGACTATATTATGCTTTAGTGTTTGGCTTAAGAAAAATCCATTCGTCGCGTCATTTGGATCGTTTTTCGCGCTTATGCGCATTCCGTCGTAATTAGCCGAACAACGCAACTGTACGGCTAAACGAACCGACATCCGAGATATTTTTGAGAACATTTTAAGTTCCCTTTACTTTAAATTCATTTTAGAGCTTTGAAATGGGGTTAACGGGCCTTAAACACGTCGGAAAAGGCCTTATTACACTACATGGACCAAATCTGCCATTTTTGAAACTTTCTGTGAAGAAACATTGAATCTGGTCTATACCACCTTTGCACATGGTTTTGGGCAATACTAGGGGCTGTTTTGATGTGCACATGGTTTTGGGAAATACCATGGGCTCACATGGTTTTGTAAAACCATTATCTTGAGGTGTAAGGCCAAGATCAAAGCACGGTTTCCAAGAAACGGTCTTAACGGTGGACTTTTTACTATAAATACCCCACCCCCCATGCTTCATAATCACTAGAATTTTGATCTTAGAAACTCTAAGTTGAAACCATTGTTTCATACCTGAGATTCTCGGATCGAAATTAGCATTCGGGGACCCTTCGTAAGTATTCTTTCGTTCTTTTATTGCTTTTCGAGTCTTTCGAGTCTGAAAGTCAAACTTTGTTTGACTTTCTACATTGACCAGTTATGGTCAATGCGAAGTTCGTTTGAACTTCGCAACGTGAGTGTAATCACGTTGGTTATAGTCCCTTGGGACTATGCCTACTGATTACCACGTTGTCTAGGGTCGTAGGGTAAGCGATCTAATAAATCGCCTATACCTTCGAACTCGACCCATTTGGTCGATCATTAGGATCCGACCAAATACATTAGGTGACCATAGTAGGTAGGGAATAACCTTCCGAGGTTATACCCTATGGTCACATCGTTTGAGTAGTTGTATGATAGGTAGTTTATATGCCTTAGGTAAATTACCAGAATACCCTTTTCATGTATAATTGGTAATTAAGCATATGTAACCTAAACCTTTGTCACATAACTGATTATGTAACATGTTTAGGCATATTCTACTTGTCATAGGACTAGTTAGGCGGTCCGAACGCGTTTCACGCACACGACGCGTTAAAGTAGCATAAGCTACCTTAATGGGTCGCGATGGGTCGAAAGCACTTAGGTTTGGTTTCATTGTAGTATGTAGGCCTTGTTAAACCATATCATATGAGTTCCAATACTCATTTGGTTTACCAAGCCTCATCCTATCCGATCTCCCGATTTAAGTCCGGTTTATTTATATAGTTTTAGATTGTCGACTGATTCCGTGCTCTCTCTAGCTTTGTTTGGTTGTTGTTCAAGACCTCTAAGCATTCTCAGGCGAGTACATTATTCCCCTATTTTACTGCTTTCAATTGTTTTGGGGTGACTCATATGTGCTAAATGTTTTCGATGTTATAACGATGGTTTCAAAAACGATTAAGACGATTTATACAAAACTAATAACGATTTCATAAAGTGAACAAACTTGTTGGTTGTAGTTACATAACAAATGACATTCATTAGCAATGATCAAGCCGACCAGTATTAGGTTATGGTACCATAGGATCTGACAAATCCCGTTAGTTACTACACCCGTAGTTATGTGTGGGTGTTGTGGGTAGCGACTGAATCTGTAATTATTAATTTACTCTTTGGTAAGGGTTTATTAATGCGAGATGTTAATCTATCCTTTGGTAAGGGTTTATTAATGCGAATTATTAATCTATCCTTTGGTAAGGGTTTATTAATGCGAGTCAAGAAGGTTTGAATGTTATTAGCGAGACGACCATTTAAGTAGTTTCACGACCTAAAACGAATTTAACGATTGGGTAAACGATTGGTTTTCACACGATGTTTTAACGATTGGGTAAACGATTGGATTCAAAGCGATATGCGATTGGGTTTTGGTTACATATTACATGATTTACATTGGGCATGAACATTACTTTGGTGGTTTGGTTTGGATTAAGTGATTAAGTAACAATGCGTGTGGAATATGATACAAGCATGGTGGATACGCCGCTGGTACTTCCTATATATAAGTGTTTGTATGGTATTACATATTGTAGCGTTATTTGAATCATTTCAGTTTGAGACATAGAACATTTTATACAAGTAACATACTTTTCACAAGACATTTATTTACAAACAACTTATCTTATACAAACTCATTTTTACATGGTTATTCATTTAATCATGCATTATTCTCTTATTTATACATATCACCTAAACTTATTATTTTTCAAATGATTTACAAAGCAAATTACAAGGTTCATGACTAAACATTTTCTTAAACAGAAGTCATGAATCTTATTTTCACAAAACCTATGTACTCGCCAGCATTTCTTTGCTGACCTCGTTTTCACATATGTTTCAGGTATTGTTGGATGATATCGATTGATAAGATGCATGCTCACATAGGACTGGACAAGGCCTTAGTGACTCAATAACAATGATAGACTATGTTTAAATAGTGTATTTAGATTTCAAGACGATGTAATTATCCAATGTTTAATAAAACGAAACACTCTTTGGTATCCATGGTTATGAAACATTAATTCTGTTACAACACGCCTCGATGTTTCCGCCACGTTTTGTTGTTTTACATGGTCGGGGTGTGACATCTGGTAATTCATTAATGATTTCAGACTTTAACTTGATGTTGAGAGCCTTATTTACACGTTCCTCATTTGGCTTTCTGGGAGAATAAATTTCATGGATCGGGGGCGGACATCTGTTATACTTGACACTTTGATTCTTACCAGTATCAGTATCTTCAGTCTTTTCCTCCTTAAATGCTTCAAGACCTGCAACAGTAGGATAAACACGATCAATCAAATAATCACATGTTGTATAACTCAACAACAAACGTTTAATCCTTTCACTCTCAATCTTTTCAAGCTCTAAATCTTGCTTCAGCTTAGCACAATCTTCAATATACTCATTGATGATCTTCTGTTTCATCATTAATGTTGAGCTCATCTTTGACATAGCAACATCAATTTCTGAGTTTGTCTTTTTCAGACCATCAACTGTTCTATTCAAAACATCATATGACTCTTTCACATACTTCAAATCAGACAACAAATTTTCTTTCAGCTCTTCCAACTCACTAATCTTTTTGTCTTTCTCCTCATAATGTGTGCACGACTCCACACATTTCTGACAAGGTTTAATGACTTCAACTATCTTTTCAATCTCAACAGTCTTTTCAATTTCAACAAGTTTCTCAACTTCAACAATTTTTTCTATCTCGACAATTTTCTCAACTTCGACAAGTTTCTCAACTTCAACTATTTTTTCTACCACTTTCTCCACTTCAACGATTTTTTCTACTACTTTTTCAGTCACTGGTTCAACATTTGCTTCTCCAGCTTCTGTCTTTGCCTTTTATCAGCTAGTATTCTTGTTGCTTCCAGCTCTCTCCTCAATCTGGCAATCTTCTTCTGATTCAGCAACTCAACTTTATCCGCAAAGAACAAATTAAAACTATCAGGATCTATGCCTTTTCTAGCTTTGTTAAGATATTCTTCCTCATCATCGGTATCAATATCACTTCCTAAATTTGGAAAAATCGGTATTCTCTTCGAACTGGATTTGACTTTTTCTTCTTCCATGTTTCGAAAACAGATTTCACAAGTTCAACTTTCAAACGAAATTAACACTGGTGCGAGCTGGGATTTGGTGCGAAGTGAGACTTTGATACGAACTGGAATCTCAAAACTCAGTTCATGTGGACTGGAATCTTCAGTTCGTGTGGACTGGAAGGTTCAGTTCATGTGGACTAGAATCTTCAGTTCATGTGGACTGGAAGGTTCACTCCATGTGGACTGGAATCTTCACTCCATGTGGACTGGAACACTCCATGTGGACTGGAAGGTTCACTCCATGTGGACTGGAGATATGACAAACTTTCGGGATGAATTTTGTCAAAATGATCAAGTTTTAAGCCGATTTTAGATCTGATTCTTTCAAGGATTGATTAAAACACTGTTTCGCACAATATATGTGAAAATCAAGACATTTTGACCGTTAGAACTATGCTAATTTTGAAAAGATGTGAGTAGAAAACAGAAATTTTGATGAAATTAAGCTGAAATCGGTAAGAACTCTTCCTCCTGAGCTCTGATACCACTTGTAGGATCATTTTAGCGATCTGACGAGTCGTTCAGAAGAGATCTCGATCGAATCAAAGGCGGAATTCAGAGATTAGATCTTGTTTCAGCTTGATATTCACTATTAATTGTCTCTTGTATTGATTAGAACACGTTTACAGACTTGGAGACACTTCGGCAGAGCTTTGCTACCGGAATCCAAAAGTTACAAATGAATCACATGAGCTCACTATATACAGGCAGGCCAGTCCACATGGACTGACTTTCCACTTCACATGGACTGGCTTTGCCACTTCACATGGACTGGCTTTGCCACTTCACATGAACTGGCTTTGCCACTTCATGTGGACTGGTCAAACAACCCTATATTCTTGACTACTGAGCTCTGGTTTATCCTATCGAATTACAAGACTCGATACAAGACGAAGTCAACAGACATATGCACCAACAAAGGGTAAATCGGTCCACCAACAATTACCAACTAATATATTATAAGGTATTATTATATTTTGATCCAATATGATATAAATGAAAATGATGGCTATATTGATTAAATACATATAATTATATATTTAATCTTACATTTTTCCACTTAGCCGAGTAATCACTTATTATAAGGATTAGATAAGTCTGATAAGAAGTTAATACTCATTTTAGTTTTAAACCTAGAACCGTAGCAGATAAATATAGTCGTTGAGTCATCATTTAACTCAGGACCCCCATTGGTCAGACAACATTAGTTTAAAACCTAACAGTCATTGGCGTAGCTTAGTGGGGGCGGGAGGGGGGCGGCCGACCCCCCGAACTTTTTGCTCAGTAGTGGAGAGTATGTTGTTTTTGTATAGAAATTTTTGGGTATATACGTTTTTTACCCCCGGTTTTATAGAAATTTTTTGGTACATACGTTTTCGACCCCCCGATCGAAAATCTCAAGCTTCGCCACTGCTAACAGTTATGACCAAAATATACAAGTAAGCCCTTTAAACGTTTGATTTGATTTTATATTTGTCTATATGTCATTACGCTAGCGGAACATATCTTAGAGACATACAAAATCAGAACTGATGAGGAAAATTAATAGTTAATCATTCATAGTACAATATGCAATTGCACATAGGCAACAATAAACTCGTCATTATTATAAGCGCTTACATAATACTTATGGGTGATAGACTTTTAGTAATTGGATCCATTAGCATATCATGAATGTATATGATACAAAGATTTAGTTTCTTCAATTCATTCATAAATGAACAATAATTTCATATCGAAATTTAATGTAGCACCTCTTGAACTGTTATTGTTCAAGGAAACAGAGTAGTTGACTTTCTCACGTTAAGCCTCCAATATATTTTTTATGGAGTTATTAAACTTATAAATCCACTGATAAATTTTCAACAACATTTGGTGACTATTGCTTCATGATTAGCAACATATTATGTCATTATAACTTAGGTTGTTGTTATCAGTTCATTATGACTCCTCCATGAGATAGTTTTGTCTGCTAACATAAGGATATACCCTGGAATTACATATTGTCATCTTTGAATATTACAAAGTTAGAGTAATCAATCAGTTTGAGTTCCACTTCTTCTTTTAAAGTATAGTCTCTTGTTTCCTTTAAAGATATTGTAGTACTCTATTAGATGCATCACATTTATCTAGACATATCTAGTGAGTTGTAAATTGAGTAATACATAAACGAGTATAGACTTATACTACATAAGGTTTGTAATTAATGAAGTATAAGGAAATAATCTCATTGATCCTATTATCCTCTAAAGGAGAGCAATATAGTTTGTTACATATGTAAGGACCCATATAAGATAAAAACTTATGGAACGAGACGAATGTCCCATTGGGTCTATCTCGACATGTTATGATATCTATCATGTAAGATATATCTTTGAGATCTATTATATCAAAGTATGTGTCAATAATGCTTTGACTTATGTAACATATACTTGTCAAAAAAATGTCATATATTAAGGACACGTTTGTTTTAGTTTCTCCCACTCATCTTGAGGTAGGTACATTAATCCACTTAGTTCTTGATGAAAATAATTTCATTAAGATTTCATCACATTTTGATGTTTGCATTAACCCATACATGGATTATATTGGCTTACAGACAAAGTGTTCTTTAACCTTCAGTTTAGAACTTTCAGGTTGTTTTATGAACATGTAAATATGTAAATCAGCTGTTAGGAAAAGTTGTTTTAATGTTCATCTAATGTAACTCTAAATTGTTATAAGCTACTAGAACATTGATGACCCTCAAAGAAATCTTTTGTAAGACAGGTAAGAAGATTCTTTGATAATTTATCTCCTCTTGAGTATAACCTTTGACAGTCAATCGTGCTTCTTTGTGTCTTAACGTTTATATTAGTATTTGGTTTAGCTATGAACACTCTTAGGAAATTCAATCAAATCCCAAACGTTATTCGAACACATAAAATTAGTTTTAATAGAAAACAATTTTATTCCATTTAGAAAATTGAATGATGCTAATGGCTTAATTAGAAGAGGTAGGATCAATAAACTTTCCAATATCCGTTTCATCTTTAGTCAGGGAGTATATGTAATCATCAAAGTTAGTAGGCTTTTAAACCTAGATGACCTTCTGAGTTGATTATTGGGTATATTAGGAGTTTTAATTTTATAGGTTAGCTCTTGGTTATGTTGCCATCATTTTCAGGATTCTAAGTGTGTAAGAGTTGGTGCAGTATGGTGTACAAGAGGTGTAATCGGAGTTAAATCAGAGTAAAATTTAATGACTCTCTCCCTCCCACCTCTTATATTCCTTGCAAATCATGATAAAAACATTTACTGCTCCCACTGACCATAAAAGTCTTTAGGGACCCAACATGCTTAGGGTCAATATTTAACGACCAACAAATTCTAATAGAGAAACAAATTAATGACGTTAGTCGTTGTAGTTTCTCTTGTTGAGGATTATGTTAGTTTAGGTAAGAAATCTGAGTGTGCCCACATTTAAGCAACAATGAAACTTTTGTAAGAGTAGCATTGAATTCTAAGGAGATAAGTTCTAATGGAACAGTGTCTTGTACAAGAAGTGTAAACTAAAGTAATGTGAGGTTTTCACTCGCCCACCTCTTGCAACTCTTGCAAGTTATTATTAAAACCCTTAATGCTCACACTGATCTTTGATATCTCTAGAAATGCTACAAGAGAAGTTTCAATGATGTACGTGACGTGGGAACCTATCATACATATGTTAGATGATGTGCTAAAACTAGTTTATTATTTAATGACTAAATTAACCTAATCTAGACACTAAGTTATACTCTCGACTCTCTAAAACTCAACTAAACTACTAATGGACAAACAAACAAATCGACTCTAGTAAAGCAAAGTAAGTCCGGAAATCGAACCCATGAGATTCTTTTAATTACGTTAATTAGAATCTATAGACCTATTGACATACATAACTAATTGTTTTTGTATTTTGAGGGGGGGGTTTCTAAAATCCTAAAATTGAAATTAAATTAAATACTAACTAGACGAACGAATTAAGACGCAAACTAGACATTGGGTTTTTACTCAGATGATGATGAAATAACTACCTAGATTGGAATCCTAAACAACTCAGAATGGATTCTCTATTGGGGTGACCAAGTTATGGAACCAGGATCTTAGGATACTAAACTCACTATGTAACCGAACAGGACCCCCAACCATTTTTAGGAAGACACCTATGGAAACCTAGCAAGATTTTAAAGTACCGGTTTTATTATGAATTTCCTTACGGATTTCCAATTATGTTAACAAAGTACCTTAATGTGATAATTCCCCTCATGGTGCAATAATCTAAGTTAACTATGGTAAATTAGTTTGACTCGGTTAACAAGAATTGCAAGGTTAACTAAACGGGTCCTTTTTCAAAGATCCTAACTTTAATGATCTAACAACCTAGACAAACCGATAATATCTCACCTTATGGATTTTAAGATTAGTTAACCACCTAGTCCTACTCAATTCACGAAATTACCTCCTACGGTGTATTGGCCAATTAATCATAAAGAGAATAAACTCGAGTGCAAATAATCTAACACGAACCTATTACATGAGAGACATTCATCAAGATACGTGTGGAAGCAATAAACGTGAAATCAAACTAGTCAAGATAATCATACACATCAAAATAATATTACCAAGTTCTTTACTTCATTAACAAACCATAAACATAGTGATAACCAATAAAGATCCAAATTTTGTCAAAAATTCATCCTAGTCTGGGTAGTATAAAGAATTTAGCCAATAATCATCACGTGAACAAGAACAAAAAAACATGTAAAAAGTGAAAAACAAGGTTTAAATCAAAGAAAGTAGAAGAACGAAGAAACCCGAATGAATAATCACGAGCCGACTTGATCCCCGACCTTCGAATCTTCAACCGATGCTTGAAAACCCTCAACTTTTGCTCCAAGTTCTCTAAAATTTGTCCAAAGCTTGCTCCAGTTCGCAAGGTTATGATTTCCTTAAAGTTAATGATGTTTATATACTTATCACCAGCTCAAACCCAACATCTGGACAAAACATTCTGTGGAAAAAGGTTCCCCGCGTCGCGCAGGGAGCATATGGGTCTTACTATGCGTGACGCGGCGTGTTAAAAATGTAGCAAACCAATCATCTATCCTCGTGTCGAAGGGGAGAAGGCCTTGTCCTGGTCGCGTGTAACAACTCTCATCAAAAGTCATATTTATTAAATTAATTTGACCAATAAGAAACCTTAATTGAGACACCCAAGTGATTCTGCACAAACCCTAAAATTTTCAGAACAATCGGAATCAGGATCAGGGCCCCTAAAACTCAGGGGGGGTAAAACCTAGTTAACGATTATCTACTTAAAACGTTGTTAAATTTAAAATTTACGAAACTACTGACTCAGCTAGGCTAGTCCCAGACGTGGCTACTCTATAAAAATTAGGTGTCCCTTACGGACCGTAAGGGTTAATTGTTACGGTCCGTAAGCCTGGCCAAAATTTCACTATAAATAGCAGACATTGGCAATCGAAGTTTGGCGCTTGAACGACGAAGAAATTCGTTTCGTAGACTGAGATAAGCTCTGTTTATCACAATTAACACACACGATTCACTAATCGAGGCCGCAATCAGGGTAATAACTCGATCGCTATTACGATTCAACGTCCGATCGATTATAACTATCCAACGATTGTTTAAGTGCCGCTCAAATTGAGTTTATACTTTGTTATTCATCGTGATTTCGACTTGAATGTTTGAGTGCTGTTCGAATTCGGACTATACTCTGTCATTCGTTGTGAATCCGCTGAATTATTAAGTATTGCACTTGTAAATCGTTGTGAGGGTTTAATCTCGTGAATTGTCGTAACTGCTGTATTAAGTTACTAACCGAATTGTGTGCCTGTTATTAAATTTAGGTTAAAAGGCTAATCAGTAGGCTAGGCTCTGCTCAAATTAAATCTACAATGTGAGTCATTCTCTTTTTATCAAATTACTTTTGAAATCATATTTATTTTCAAGGTTATAATTACAGTAATTAAGTTTATGTAATCACCAAGTTACAGCCGGTATGTGGGGTTTTGTATACATTACTTGATAACCGTCACTATTGGACAACGAGTTAGCCAACGAGTGATATGACCATAGTCACAGACACCATCGGGCAAAGAGGCTTCCGATGGATGTTCGAGTGACAAGTACTGTGGGTAGTTGGTTTGATATCTGAAACATTGTAATCTCTCTTAATACTGTAAATTATAACAAACGAGTCATTTTCATAAATAGAATGATTCACTCAGTATTTCCCGCTGACAAAACCTTTTTCAAACATGTTTCAGGTGATCTGTTGTGATCCAGGAAAAGTGCCGAGAAGCACTAGAAGCTTAAAGAAGTGGCTCAGTATAAAATAAAGAAACATGTTTTGTAAAATAAGAGATTTCTTCGTGAAATCTCAAGATTGTAAATTACCGGGTTTTATCCCGAGTTGTGAAATAAAATAATCGGGAAATATTTCAGTTTTAAAAGATCCTGAAGAAAACTTCCGCTGTTAATTAAATACCACGGGATTTCTGTCCCGCGGCTCCTGAAACGGGTCAAACCGGGTTGGGGGCCGTGACAGAAAAAGGTGGTATCAGAGCCACTGATTTAAGCCAATTAAGTATTTAGAAAATACTTAATTTCTTATTAATTATTATTTTATGATTGTGTGTTTTATTATCTGATTAATTGTGTACAGTATGGGCATATGTTTATATGCTAGCCACTGTAGCAATAAATATAAATCTTTAAAATAATTTGACTCAAAGTTTTAGTACCCGGATTACCTACAGTCTAGAAACCTTACCCAGTATGAAATAATATTTAAAAGTTTTCTATAAAATTTTGTTATGATTTTTAACTTAGTAATTTTGTGAATTTTGCTAAACAGCATGAGTAACTTGTCTGACGCCCTTCAGAATTTAAATCTCTATCCGGTAAGAATAGAGGTTTCCAGAGATTTCAATAGGTATATACCAAACATAGAAGAACCTATAGAATTCAACGCTTTACCTCTCGAGAAAACCAAGCCTAAGAAATTGGAAATTGGGGAAAGCTCTAGGCAAATTGAGGGGTTACCATCTCAAGAAGAACTAGATTTTATAATGGCAAACGATGCTATTATTGAGCCTATTAATGAAAATGATTTTATTCATTCTCTTGAAACACAACTACCAATGAACTTAGAACCAGCTATTCCAAACCTTTCAATCCACTCGCAAATAGACGAATGGTTGAATAATGAAATACTGTTACAAAACCATCCCTATAAGCTTTTTCCTAAATTCAATCTAGAACCTTTACCAAATCCACCAATGAGTAACGAGAAAATGACTGAACTCTGCCATGTAGATATTGGGAATAGGATCCAAGAGATTTTGGGACAGATCTCCTGGACTTACGATAAGAAGGAACGTCGTTACTAGAACACCAACTGACAAAAGATAAGGGGTTTTTGGAACTGTAGTGGTGTAATAGTAATCAGTAAAATCAGTCTGTAAAATAACTACAAATAAAACTTTGTAAGATAATAGTGTGTATTGATGCATACTATTAAATATAAATGGAAATCGAGAATCGATAGTTTTGGCTATATTGGTGTTATGAATACTGTATAATTGTTTTGTGTAATTGTTATTTATTTGATACTAATAAATTATATATATTAATTATCAGATGGAAAACGTTAATAATGAACCAGTTAATGAGATTAATCAATCTGAGCAACAACCAGGGGATCAATATATGACTAGGCAGGATATAGAAAATATAGTTGCTCAAGGGATAGCCAATGCTATTCCAGCATTCGTTACTGCTGTTAAAAATCCAATAGAACCGCAACAAATCGTTCCTAGCAAACGTATTTCTGAAGATAACTTCAGTAATAGTGTAAACGGAGGCAATGATCATGTTAATCATGATAATGAACCACGGCAAGCTCCGTTCCCTAAGAAAATGAAAGCTGCAACACCTGGTTGCACTTTCAAAGAATTCCTTGCTTGTAAACCCACTGAATTTGCAGGCAATGAAGGAGCAACTGCATCACTGCGTTGGTTAGAGAAAACCGAAGCAGTAATTGCAATAAGTAAATGTGCTAAAGATGATCAGGTCATGTACTCGTCAAATCTTTTCAAAGAAGGGGCGCTAGAATGGTGGAACACGGTGTTACAAGCTAAAGGAAGAAATAGGGCTTATGCCATGAACTGGGAAGAATTTAAGAGTCTTGTAGAAAGAAAATTCTGTCCCGAATATGAAAAAGATCAAATGGCAAATAAATTTTAAACCATAAAATGATGGGTATAGATTGTCGCGGTTATACTTTGACATTCTTTGAATATGCTAGAGTGGTACCAACGCTGGCTTCACCAGAACCGGTACTCATTTCTCGCTATATTTGGGGATTGATTAGTGAAATCCGTAACATCGTTAAAGCTGCGAGACCTCGTACCATTGACGATGCGGTGGAATTAGCTAATACCTTAACCGACGAACTGGTACGCACGCAAGATGAAAATAGGAAGAAGGAACTGGCTCAGAAAATTACCCAAGGATTTCGTATGGGTAATAATAACAGCTTCAAGAAAAGAGGAACAGGGCAATCTTCAAATCCGCCGTTTTGCAGGAATTGCAGAAAGAAACATTTTGGACGATGTAATGTAACCTGCAATTTTTGTAAAATGGTAGGACATCGTGAAGAGGAATGCAGAAAGAAAACAAGAGTCTGCTATAACTGTGGTGAAAAGGGACATTTTAGACCAGAATGTCCTAAATTGGTCAAAACAGCAGACAACAAAGCCAAAACAACCGATGGAGCTACTAAGAAGAATGTCCGAGCCTTTCAGTTAACCACTCAGGAAGCCGAGATGATTCCAGATGTGATAGCGGGTACGTTCTTAGTTCACAACATTTACGCCAAAGTATTATTTGACTCTGGTGCAAACCAAAGTTTTATCAATACTTCATTTTGCCAAGTTCTTAATATACCCTTAACCAACATTAGGCAGATTTTTACAGTCGAAACGGCTGATGGGAATTCAGTTAAAATAGATAAGGTTTTGCAAAATATAGAAATAGGACTTTCAGGTCATAAATTTGCTGCAAATCTGTTACCTATGAAATTAGCTGAATTCGATGTTGTGTTAGGAATGGATTGGTTAGTAGCCAACCATGCTCGAATTCTCTGTGATAAGAACTCTATAGAAATTCAGGCACCCACCGGAGAAGTAATTGTGATTACAGGAGATAAACCACGTAAGCTTATGAAGTTCATATCAGTAATGAAAGTTGCTAATTATGAACGAAAACAAGGAATAGTATATATGATTTCAGTAATCATTAGTACTAAGGGAAAAGAACTTAAGGAAGTCCCTGTAGTCTCAGAATACCCAGAGGTATTCCCAGAAGAATTACCAGGATTACCACCAGATAGGGAGGTAGAATTTAGGATTCATCTAATTCCAGGAACTATACCAATAGCTAAGGCACCTTATCGGTTAGCACCCACAGAAATGTTAGAACTGAAAAAGCAATTAGATGAATTACTAAGTAAAGGTTTCATACAACCTAGCTCATCCCCTTGGGGAGCGCCAGTGTTGTTTGTAAAGAAGAAGGATGGTTCAATGAGAATGTGTATTGATTATAGAGAATTGAATAAGGTTACAATTAAGAATCGATACCCATTACCTAGGATTGATGATCTTTTCGATCAACTTGAAGGAGCTAGATATTTTTCTAAGATAGATTTACGCTCCGGATATCATCAATTGAAGGTACAAGAGGAAGACATACCTAAAACTGCTTTCAGAACTAGGTATGGTCATTACGAGTTTACAGTCATGCCCTTCGGGTTAACGAATGCACCTGCAGCATTCATGGACATGATGAATAGAATCTGTAAACCATATTTGGATAAATTTATAATTGTCTTTATAGACGATATACTTATTTATTCAAAAAGTCAGGACGAGCATAGTCGGCACTTACATGCACTCTTAACTTTGTTAAGAAAAGAAAAATTGTACGCCAAATTCTCAAAGTGTGAATTTTGGTTACAAGAAGTACAATTCTTAGGACACATGGTGAATCACGATGGTATTCATGTAGATCCTGTTAAGATAGAGGCAATTACCAATTGGAAGGTTCCACAAACTGCAATGGAAATTAGAAGTTTTATAGGTTTAGCTGGCTATTATAGACGGTTTATTAAAGATTTTTCCAAGATAGCTGTACCATTAACTAAGTTAACCTGTAAAGCCATTAAGTTTGAATGGGGACCTAAGCAAGAAGAAGCCTTTAGGATTCTAAAGCAGAAATTAACCAATGCTCCAATCTTAGCCTTACCAGAAGGAACAGAAGATTTTGAAGTATATTGTGATGCTTCAAAACTAGGATTAGGATGTGTGCTTATGCAACGCAAGAAGGTAATTGCGTATGCTTCAAGACAGTTGAAAAAGCACGAAGAAAATTATACAACTCATGATTTAGAATTAGGAGCTGTAATTTTTGCCCTGAAAATCTGGAGACATTATCTGTACGGAAGTAAGTTTACTATCTATACAGATCATAAAAGTCTAAGATATATATTCGGGCAAAAAGAGTTAAACATGAGGCAAAGGAGATGGAAGGAAATTTTAAGTGATTACGACTGTGATATTCAGTATCATGAAGGAAAGGCAAATGTAGTTGCAGATGCCTTAAGTCGTAAGTATCATGAAAACCAAAGAAGAGTTCGTGCTCTCAGATTAAATCTACAATTAGATTTAATGGAACAAATAAAGAAAGTTCAGGAAACAGCAATCAAGGACGATGCTGAAGGAATGAAAGGTTATATAAAGGAATTAGAGCAAGGAGTTGATGGAATTTGGAAATTCCACAAAAGCAGAATTTGGGTACCTAAGCAAGGAGAATTAAGAAATAAGATTTTAGAAGAAGCCCATAAGTCAAGGTATACAATTCATCCAGGAAACAATAAGATGTACCAAGATTTAAGGAAGAATTTCTGGTGGATAGGTATGAAAAAGGATATAGCACGATATGTTTCTAAGTGTCTTACTTGTTCACAAGTTAAGGCAGAATATTAGAAACCTTCAGGTCTACTACAACAATTAGAGATGCCTGTATGGAAATGGGAACTTATAACAATGGATTTTGTTACTAAGTTACCCAAAACCAGAAAAGGTAATGATGCGATTTGGGTAATTGTGGATCGATTAACCAAATCTGCTCACTTTCTGCCTATGAAAGAAACCTTTAGCATGGAAAGATTGGCAAAGTTGTATGTAGATGAAGTCGTATCTCTACATGGAGTTCCACTCTCCATTGTATCAGATAGAGATAGTCGTTTCACTTCTCATTTCTGGAAAAGTTTCCAAGAAGCAATGGGAACTCGACTAAATCTAAGCACGGCATATCATCCACAAACAGACGGACAAAGTGAAAGGACGATCCAAACTCTAGAAGACATGCTCCGAGCATGTGTGATAGATTTTGGTGGGAATTGGGACGAGCACTTACCATTAATTGAATTCTCCTATAACAATAGCTATCATTCAAGTATCGAAACTGCCCCATTTGAAGCACTGTATGGAAGAAAGTGCAGAACTCCAGTTTGTTGGGCAGAAATAGGAGAAAATCAATTGTCAGGTCCTGAAATAGTGCAAGAGATGACTGATAAGATTACTCAAATCAAGGAAAGGCTGAAGACTGCTCGAGATCGCCAGAAGAGTTATGCAGATAATAGATGCAAGCCGTTAGAATTCCAAGTTGGAGACAGAGTACTATTGAAAGTTTCCCCTTGGAAAGGAGTTGTTAGATTCGGTAAGAAAGGAAAGCTAAGTCCAAGGTACGTAGGACCATTTCCAGTTATCCAACGTATAGGACCAGTTGCTTATCGTTTACATCTACCAGAAGAGTTAGCTGGAATACATGTTTCATGTATCCAATCTCAAGAAGTGTCTATCAGACGAATCTTTGGTAGTACCTCTCCAAGATATAGAGGTAAACGAAAAATTAAAATTTGTAGAGAAACCTCTTCAGATAGAAGACAGAAAAGTGAAGTTTCTCAAGCACAAACGACTAGTGCTAGTTAAATTCAAGTGGGATTCGAAAAGAGGACCCGAGTACACTTGGGAGCTGGAATCAGAAATGAAGAGAAAGTATCCTCAATTATTTCAGTAAATCTCGAGGACGAGATTTTTATTAAGGTGGGGAGAATGTAACAACTCTCATCAAAAGTCATATTTATTAAATTAATTTGACCAATAAGAAACCTTAATTGAGACACCCAAGTGATTCTGCACAAACCCTAAAATTTTCAGAACAATCGGAATCAGGATCAGGGCCCCTAAAACTCAGGGGGGGTAAAACCTAGTTAACGATTATCTACTTAAAACGTTGTCAAATTTAAAATTTACGAAACTACTGACTCAGCTAGGCTAGTCCCAGACGTGGCTACTCTATAAAAATTAGGTGTCCCTTACGGACCGTAAGGGTTAATTGTTACGGTCCGTAAGCCTGGCCAAAATTTCACTATAAATAGCAGACATTGGCAATCGAAGTTTGGCGCTTGAACGATGAAGAAATTCGTTTCGTATACTGAGATAAGCTCTGTTTATCACAATTAACACACACGATTCACTAATCGACGCCGCAATCAGGGTAATAACTCGATCGCTATTACGATTCAACGTCCAATCGATTATAACTATCCAACGATTGTTTAAGTGCCGCTCTAATTGAGTTTATACTTTTTTATTCATCGTGATTTCGACTTGAATGTTTGAGTGCTGTTCGAATTCGGACTATACTCTGTCATTCGTTGTGAATCCGCCGAATTATTAAGTATTGCACTTGTAAATCGTTGTGAGGGTTTAATCTCGTGAATTGTCATAACTGCTGTATTAAGTTACTAACCGAATTGTGTGCCTGTTATTAAATTTAGGTTAAAAGGCTAATCAGTAGGCTAGGCTCTGCTCAAATTAAATCTACAATGTGAGTCATTCTCTTTTTATCAAATTACTTTTGAAATCATATTTATTTTCAAGGTTATAATTACAGTAATTAAGTTTATGTAATCACCAAGTTACAGCCGGTATGTGGGGTTTTGTATACATTACTTGATAACCGTCACTATTGGACAACGAGTTAGCCAATGAGTGATATGACCATAGTCACAGACACCATCGGGCAAAGAGGCTTCCGATGGATGTTCGAGTGACAAGTACTGTGGGTAGTTGGTTTGATATCTGAAACATTGTAATCTCTCTTAATACTGTAAATTATAACAAACGAGTCATTTTCATAAATAGAATGATTCACTCAGTATTTCCCGCTGACAAAACCTTTTTCAAACATGTTTCAGGTGATCTGTTGTGATCCAGGAAAAGTGCCGAGAAGCACTAGAAGCTTAAAGAAGTGGCTCAGTATAAAATAAAGAAACATGTTTTGTAAAATAAGAGATTTCTTCGTGAAATCTAAAGATTGTAAATTACCGGGTTTTATCCCGAGTTGTGAAATAAAATAATCGGGAAATATTTCAGTTTTAAAAGATCCTGAAGAAAACTTCCGCTGTTAATTAAATACCACGGGATTTCTGTCCCGCGGCTCCTGAAACGGGTCAAACCGGGTTGGGGGTCGTGACATCGCGCGATGCGGCCAGGTGAATTTTCTCGTTTTCTGTGCTGTTTCAGCTCTCGTACTCCTGAACTTGACCCGACGCTCGGTTTCTGACAAATATTAACCGTTTTTCAACCTCTTCAGCTATTCTTCACTCCCGAGACCTGGGAATCACAATTCAACTAGTAGTACACATATTCTAACTAAAAACGAATCTAAAACTAATAAAAACTATACACGGAAAACATATGTATTTTGCAACACATCATTAGACATTATATGATTTCCTTAGCGTCCAGATGTCATAAGAAGCTTATGGACATATTTAGAAGAAATCATATTAAGTATATATATGAATAGATTTCTTTAAGACCGTGAACCATAGGAGACGTGTCACGGCCCCCGGCTAGGTTTTACCCGCCTCAGGAGCCGCGGGACAGAAAACCCGTGGTAACTAATATGTTGGCAGCGAAATTTTTTTTAACAGGATCTTTTAAAACTTGAAAATGTCCAATTTATTTTATTTCATAATTTGGGGATAACACCCATAATTTACAATAAAGGTGATTTCTCACGGAAATCCCCTGTTTAACAAAAACATGTTTCTTTATTTTATTGAGCCATTTCTTCAGGCTTGTAGTGCTACGCGGTACTTTTTCCTTGATCACAACAGATCACCTGAAACATGTTTTAAAAAGGTTTTATCAGCAGGGAAATACTGGCGAGTCACTCAAGTTGCACAAAACGACACATTGTTATAATATACAGTATTAAGGGTGATTATATTGTTTCTATCTACCAATTACCCCAAATCGGTATTTGTCACTTGACAGTATCTATGACTATGGTCAGATCACCCATTGGCTAACCCGTTGTCCAATGGTGACGGGTATCAAGTAATGTATACAAAACCCCACATACCGGCAGTAATTGAAGATTACAAAGACTTGATCCCTGTAATTATAACTTTGAAAGTAAATACGGTTTTGAAAGCAATTTGGTAAAAAGAGAATGACTCACATTGCAAGTTTAGACGGGCAGCGCTTAGCCTACTGATTTACCTTGTTAACCTAATTCAATTAACAATGCACACGAAAACTAGGTCAGTAACTTAATACAACTTTTATGATAACTCACGAGATAAAAACCTTCACGACGAATGACAAAGTATAGCCCAAATACGGGCAGCACTTAAACATCCATCAGATTGGTTTTTATCGATCGGACATTAAATCGTAGCAGTGATTGAGTTATTACCCTGTTATCGTGGCAGAATTTCGTGCTTGTGTGTGTTTTTGGACTAAACAGACGATATCTCAGCGTGCAAATTGAATTTTAACGTCGAACCAACGCCAAAATGCAATTGCCAACCCCCACTATTTATACTGAAAAATCACCCTGTCGCGTGGCGTGACGGGTGTGCTTCTAGGGTAGGGTAGTTTCGTGTCCAACATAGCCTCGGTGAGTCACAATTCGACGAAATTCACATCCTACAGAAAACTGTGAGGATAATACTAATTAGGGAATACCCCCCCCCCCCCCGGTTGAGTTTTAGGGGCCCTGATCCTAGTTCCGATTGTTCTGAAAATTTTAGGGGTCATGCAAGATTACTTGGGGGTCTCAATTAGGGTTTCCTATTGGACAAAATAAAATAAGAAATAGTAATTTTAATCAGAGTTGTTACATCCTCCCCACCTTATTAAAATCTCATCCTCGAGATTTACTAGAACAAGTAGGGATACTTTCGCTTCATCTCTGATTCCAGTTCCCAAGTGTACTCTGGTCCTCTCTTTGAATCCCACTTGACTTTGACTAGTACTAGACTTTTGTGTTTGAGGAATTTGACCTTTTTGTCTTCTATCTGCAGTGGCTTCTCAACAAATTTTAATTTTTCATTTACCTCTACATCTTGAAGAGGTACTACCAGGGATTCATCAGATAGACATTTCTTGAGATTGGATATATGAAATACGTCATGTACCCCAGCTAGCTCTTCTGGTAGTTGTAAGCGATAGGCGACTGGTCCTACTCGTTGGATTATTGGGAATGGTCCTACGTACCTTGGACTTAACTTTCCCTTTTTACCGAACCGAACTACTCCTTTCCAAGGAGAAACTTTTAAGAGTACCTTGTCTCCAACTTGAAATTCTAGCGGCTTGCGTCTATTGTCTGCATAACTTTTCTGGCGATCTCGAGCCGTCTTTAGTCTTTCCTTGATTTGAGTGATCTTGTCGGTGGTTTCTTGTACAATTTCGGGACCTGATAATTGGCTTTCTCCTATGTCTGCCCAACAAACCGGAGTTCTACACTTTCGTCCATACAGTGCTTCGAATGGGGCAGCTTCAATGCTTGAATGGTAACTATTATTATAGGAGAATTCGATTAAGGGTAAATGGTTGTCCCAGTTTCCTCCAAAATTTATTACACATGCCCTGAGCATGTCTTCCAGGGTTTGAATCGTCTTTTCACTTTGTCCATCTGTTTGAGGATGGTAAGCTGTACTTAAATTTAATCGCATCCCCATGGCTTCTTGGAAACTTGTCCAGAAATGCGAAGTGAAACGACTATCTCTATCTGATACAATAGAGAGTGGAACTCCATGTAAGGATACTACTTCGTCTACGTACAATTTTGCTAACCTCTCCATGCTAAAGGTTTCTTTCATGGGTAGAAAATGAGCTGATTTGGTTAATCGATCCACAATTACCCAAATCACATCAGTACCTTTTCTGGTTTTGGGCAACTTAGTAACGAAGTCCATGGTTATTAGTTCCCATTTCCATACAGGCATTTCTAATTGTTGGAGTAACCCAGAAGGTTTCTGGTGTTCTGCCTTAACTTGTGAACAAGTTAGACACTTAGAAACGTATCTAGCTATGTCCTTTTTCATACCAATCCACCAGAAATTATTCCTTAGATCTTGGTACATCTTATTATTTCCCGGGTGCATGGTATATCTAGATTTATGGGCTTCCTCTAAAATCTTATTTCTTAACTCTCCTTGCTTAGGTACCCAAATCCCTCTTTTGTGGAATTTCCAAATTCCATCAGCTCCTTGCTCTAATTCCTTTATTCTTCCTTTCATTCCTTCAACATTATCCTTGATTGCTGTGGCTTGAACATTTTTCAATTGTTCCATTAAGTCTAATTGTAAACTTAATCTAAGAGCACGAACTCGCTTTTGCTTTTCATGATACTTACGACTTAAGGCATCTGCGACTACGTTTGCTTTTCCTTCGTGATATTGGATATCACAGTCGTAGTCACTTAGAATTTCCATCCATCTTCTTTGCCTCATGTTCAATTCTTTTTGCCCAAATATGTACCTTAGGCTTTTATGATCTGTATAAACTGTAAACTTACTTCCATACAGATAGTGCCTCCAAATCTTAAGGGCAAAAATTATCGACCCTAATTCTAAGTCATGCATCGTATAGCTTTCCTCGTGCTTTTTCAATTGCCTTGAAGCATACGCAATTACCTTCTTGTGTTGCATTAGCACACATCCTAGTCCTAGTTTAGAAGCATCACAGTAAACTTCAAAATCTTCTGTTCCTTCTGGTAAGGCAAGGATTGGGGTATTTGTTAACTTTTGCTTTAAAATCTTAAAAGCCTCTTCTTGCCTAGGTCCCCATTCAAATTTAACCGTTTTACATGTTAGCTTAGTTAATGGCACAGCTATCTTAGAAAAATCCTTAATGAAGCGCCTATAGTATCCAGCTAATCCTAGGAAACTTCTAACTTCCGTAGCTGATTGCGGGACCTTCCATTTGGTGATTGCTTCTATCTTGGAGGGATCTACGTGAATACCTTCGTGATTCACCATGTGTCCTAAAAATTGCACCTCCTGTAGCCAAAATTCACACTTCGAGAATTTGGCGTAAAGCTTCTCCTTTCTTAACAAAGTTAAGAGTGCATGCAGGTGCTGGCAATGCTCATCCTGACTTTTGGAATAAATAAGTATATCGTCGATGAAGACAATTACGAATTTATCCAAATATGGTTTACAGATCCTATTCATCATGTCCATAAATGCTGCAGGAGCATTTGTTAGTCCAAAGGGCATAACTGTAAACTCATAGTGACCATACCTAGTCCTGAAAGCAGTTTTAGGTATGTCTTCTTCTTGTACCTTCAACTGATGATATCCGGAGCGTAAATCTATCTTAGAAAAATATCTAGCTCCTTGTAGTTTATCGAAAAGATCATCAATCCTAGGCAATGGGTATCGATTCTTAATTGTAACCTTATTCAGTTCCCTATAATCGATACACATTCGCATCGAACCATCCTTCTTCTTTACAAACAACACTGGTGCTCCCCAAGGGGATGAACTAGGTTGTATAAATCCTTTACTGAGAAATTCATCTAATTGCTTTTTCAGTTCTAACATTTCAGTGGGTGCTAATCGGTAGGGTGCTTTAGCTACTGGTGTAGTTCCAGGAATCAAATGAATTCTAAATTCTACCTCCTTATCTGGTGGTAATCCTGGTAGTTCTTCTGGAAATACATCCGAGTATTCTGATACTACAGGAATTTCCTTAAGTTCCTTACCCTTAGTGCTAATTATTACCGAAATTATATACACTATTCCTTGCTTTCGTTCATAACCAGCAACTTTCATTACTGAAATGAACTTCATTGGTTTACGCGGCTTATCCCCTGTAATCATAATTATTTCTCCTGTAGGTGCACAGATTTCTATGGAATTTCTATCGTAGAGGATTCGAGCATGGTTGGCTACTAACCAATCCATTCCTAATACGACATCGAATCCAGCT
>JARYGA010016072.1:0-14062 GCA_030545235.1 Helianthus tuberosus
TACCGGGCCCACCGGTGACACGTGGAAATTTGGGGTGTGACAGGTTGGTATCAGAGCCAACATTGAGTGAATTAAACACTATCTTTTTGTGTTTAATCTCAATGACACATTAGCACATACCTTGACCTTCTGAGTCTAGACATAACATAGGAATACTCTCAATCCTCATCTGGAAATTTTCTTCCAAATCTTTATATATTGGATACGTCGCCAAGCGAAGAAGCCATAATAGGAATCCTCCACACCTGAAGCCCTATATTGCTGACCTTCGTACAGCGGCTAGGATGAAACGTGCAACCAAGGAGAAAGCATTCAAGAATTAAATAAAGAAGAAACTCCTTCGCTAAAGATCATTTCCTCAATAGTCCTTATAAGGACGTATTTACTTTTTCAGTCCCATCAAGGACAACATGATTCCTTTCAAGTCCCGCTTAGGGCAACTCTGTACTTTTATTTTTTTTTTAATAATGGATTTTTCCAATTTTCGTATTTAGTCTATTGATTTAGAAATCATAGCTTATAGCATCCTATAAGATGATCATATTATAACCATCCCTTAGAAGGGAAGTACCTACGGGCTATAACGTATTGTCCATCTGAGACACTGACATTGTGATCTTTATGATTCCTTGTCTATGGTGGTGAGCTCTGCTCAAGCCTATTAGCCTAAATGATCAATGTGATCATGACTAATATGTCTCTGACATTGTGATCTTTATGATTCCTTGTCTATGGTGGTGAGCTATGCTCAAGCCTATTAGTCTATATGATCAATGTGATCATGACTAATATCATCAATATGATGATCATATTATCGACATCCTTAGTAATGAAGTGCCTACTGGCTATACTTTATAATATTGTCACTACGACAATGACAGTAGTAAATCTTAGGGTTCCCGTCTAAGGTGGTGGGCTATGCCCAAGCCTCATAGTCAATATGATTAATATTATCATGACTACTATCATCAGTGTGATGATTATTATTTTCTTAAAACATCGTTTTGTAATGTCAATTGATTTGCTTACTCGCCATATCGTATCGTCAATTATGAAAATGACAGTAGTAGTCTTCGACTCTCTGTCTAGTAAAGGTAATGAAATATGTTCAAACCTTAATGCCTCGATTCTCTGAAATCATGGCTTATAAATGAAACTCGTCTAAGTGACTAAGCCTTTTGTACTATTACTAGATTATAATTTAGGATTAATAGTGAAAATCCTGAATAAGATAAATATCATTCTCTTCCCGTCAGTTTAATATTAAAAGAGAATCTTAAAAGGTTTGACCTAGACTGAATGTTATTGTAGACCTTGCTAAGATGGTAAAACCTGGTTAAATAGAGATTCAGATCATTGTTAACACTCCCGACAACAGTGATATGATAAAATCACACTTGTCATCCCTATATTAAGATTTTTCCATATCTCTTAGCTAGTGTAAGTGATCAATAGGAATCATGACTGGTAAACGTCGAGCATGATGTACGCATCAAAACATCCATTTGGGATGTGTACCTATGGGAAAAGGTGTATATATGAAAAGATAGTTATTATTTCATAAAGTCTTGTCAAGACAATGAATTATGGAATTTTCCGATCCAAAGGAATCATCGATTATGTTTAAGATTTTTCCCTAATGACAAGGCCCCTGTGCCATCAAGAGTCCTTGGGAACAAGCTCTTGTGCTATATAAAATGTCAATACGACATTGACAGTCGTGATTTATGTCCCCTGTCTAATAAATATGAAGGATTATATTCTGTTTACAAGCCAAGGATGGTTTGCTGAACATAATCAATTAACTTAAGTACTATCTATTGGCCTATATGGTTTATTTACACCATGGCTAATTAGTCATTAAATTCGACAATTCGCCATATACTTAAAGCAAATTATTACTTCTTGGTTTGTAGCCCCAAAGCTTCACCATGGCTGACTCCTCTGAAGCTCACAATCGCCCAGTTGATCAGAATGATGATGTAAGACTGAACATAACGAGCACCGAGTTAAAGGCTGTGTTAAATACAGCCATAAATAACGTTGTAGATCGTGTACTGAAGGATCACAAGCGAAAGGGCAATAATACCCCAATGCAAATTTGTAAAAAGGGTAAGACCGGTTTAAACTATAACCAGTCCAAGCCAAAGGAGGCTAAACCCGAATGTAAGATTTGCGGGAAGAAGAGGCATTTCAGTAAATGTATATATGAACAGATCAGGGGATGTGGTATCTGTAAAGAGAGGAATCACAAGACCCATGAATGCAAGGGATTGAAAAACAACCGACAGTCAGGTGAAAAACCCAGATGTAAGAATTGCAGGAAGCAACATGTTGGAAAATGCACAATCGACCCACGTACTAATTTATGCGGAATTTGCAAAACCAAGGGTCACAAGGCCTTGGATTGCAAGAAATTGGAAAATGCGACCTGTCATGGCTGTGGCAAAAAGGGCCATATCAGTACTAATTGCCCTACGGCTGCCAAGGGAAAAGCAATCAAGTCTGGATCTAACAAGGGTAATCAGCGAACAGAAGGAAAGCCAAGGTGCTCGACTTGCTAAAAACGCCACTTTGGAAAATGCAGGCTTGAGACCCAGTCTCAATCAGGATCACCTGCATGTGGGTTATGCAAGTCTAAAGACCACAAGACGATAGAGTGCAAGAAGCCTACATGCAAAACTTGCAAAAGAAGACACTGGGGACAGTGTCGATCAAACCAAAAGATAAAGCAATGTGGCATCTGCAAAAGAACTGGCCACCAGTCCCACGAATGTAGGGACATAAAGAATGCAAGCTGTTTCAGATGTGGTGAAAAGGGCCACATCAGTACTAATTGCCCGGAGGCTGCCCAGGGAGGAGCAGCTAAGTCTGGGATGGATAAGAAAGGAAACGCCTAAACTACCAGTTGAAGGCCAGAGACAGTGCATATCAATAAGAAGGTACGTCCTTACCTTTTAGCATCAATTGTATCTGCTAAGTATTTTATGTTAATGTAAGGGATAATAAACCTTTAGTAAACCATAAGCTTAGCAAATTTTTTTTGGTTGCATACTTAAGGACTCAATATAGTGATAAAAATCGAGTGGTTGCCTTAAAAATCAAGTCCATATTGTGAGTGATATGAAGCAATTAATTATCAAGCCTCCTTATGAGACAACCCTCGTAATTATACGTGTCCGTACGCTTAATTAATATTAAAAAAAAAAAAAAATGGTGGAACTGACCGTCCCCGGAATCGAACCCGGGTCTAGGCCGGCCGCACCCTTTCGCGCGCCTAGCCAACTGAGCTAGGTGCCTAGTTTGTGAAACTTCCATTATTTATTAGATATAAGCACTTGTACAATAAACTTCCTTATCATTTATCAATGATAATTTCTACTAAGTGTCCTGTTTTTAATACAGGCAATAATAAATCTTCATGAACCATAACTTAGCGAATTCTTATCATCGACAAGGTATAACCTACCAAGGAAACCATAGTAACCAATTCTTATAGTATCAGCAAGGAATCCTTCCGAAAATCTTAGACCACTCTTTCTTCGCATAGAGTACGGCAACATATGTTATTTTAATTATTTTCTCATTGTTTTCTATCGCCTGCGAATGCCAAACTATGTTTGATAAAAGTGTCATATGAGGATTGGGTATCTTAATAAATTCCATAGATTGCTTCCATGCCTGATCAGTATGGAGGTTTAATACATGGAACCCCGGAGATATCCCAATGGTCATATTATACTAATGTCGACTAGTAGTATTCAAAGGAGATATCCAGAATGAAATTGTCCAAGTAAATGTTCCCGACTAAAGAACTCGTGGACTCATAACATAAATGTGTCATTTAATTGACACAAACAATGATGGATGAACTGGAGCCTGAGATATGGAAAATCTCTGTAGCCTCCTTGTATCTTAATTATCTTCTCAAAAGATGTCCCTGCTTACCTCCTGGAAGGCAGGTAGAATTAAGATTTGTCGCCCGCCGTGGGTTGGAGTATTGTGAAAACTCCATATTGTTTATGGAATAAACAAAACCTTGAGTAAGTAGGTGTTAAGACATAGGTTCATATAGCCTAACTCGATACTCCGAGAGTTTGATATTGCTAGATAAGAAAGACGGTTCATTTTGCTTATGCATACATTACCGCAATCCTAATTAGGCAACGATTAAGAATTTGCCATCAGCTAACCAGGATCGTCGAATTGTTCGACTAACGACAAGGATTAGCTATTCCTTAATATTAGTTAAGTAATGGTTGGAATAACCATCTCACCTTAAGATAAGCTTCTCCATAATACTTGATATATAAGTATCAAGGCTACTCCATTGAAGACCTTGTATAGATGGGATGTTAAACGTCCATTGTTAGGACAATAGTTTGGTAAGTCCAAACATTAAGATCTGAAAGTTACATTATAGACAATCACTAAGATCACGCAAATTCATAATCATCTGTAAGATGCCAGTATACGGCAGAAAATTTAAGGATTATGAAAATAGCAAACCTCCTAGATTCTTGTTAAGAAATAAGGTTCAACAATAGGTATCACCCTGGAAAGGAGTGATGCGGTTTGGTAAGAAAGGCAAGCTAAGCCCGAGATACATAGGGCCTTTCGAGGTTATCGAACGTGTCGGGTCAGTTGCCTATAAGTTAAACTTACCTGAAGAGCTCAGTGGAATTCACAATGTGTTCCACACCTGCAATCTGAAAAAGTGTTTCGCTGACGAATCACTGGTTATACCGCATACAGATGTGCGTATAGATGAGAGCTTAAAATGTGTGGAAAAACCTTTGTCGATTGAAGATCGACAGGTGAGGAAACTTCGAAGAAAGCATATACCTTTTGTAAAGGTCAAATGGGATGCCCGAAGAGGTCCCGAGTTTACGTGGGAGTTAGAATCCACCATGAAAGAAAAGTACCCTTATTTGTTTCAGTAAATCTCGGGTCGAGATTTATTTTAAGGGGGTGAGGATGTAACACCTCGCAAATTTCGGGTTTAATATTAAAACGACACGTGTCATGTAAGACAAAAACGCGTTGAAAACCCGGATTTAATAAAGATGCTTTCGGTAGGATTTAAAGTGGCGTCATGTTAAATTATTACCTCTGAACACCTCAATTATAAATCCCAAGACCCGATATAATATTTTACACATCTATGCACCCTCAATTCAGGGAATTATTGCCAATAAAGAAATTTCAAAAGTATGATGTGATCCCACGATGAAAAGCAATGGTAAACCGATGTTTTCGGGTCTTGTTTATGCATTCATTTGAAACATTGGATAATGGTAGGGTATGTTCAAACATATAGACACTTATGGGAGGCCCCCTACTGATAAAATAAGTCCACAAGTCGTTTATAACGGCTGCCCTTTCAAACCATCAACAAACAAAACAATTCTGATCAGACTAGGGCGTCGCGTGGCGCGACGGCCCCTCGCGCGACGCGAGGGGTGCCCAGCGACAGATGACTTGCTGTTGGCTGTTGTGTGCGATTGTTACCCTCTTGGCCGGTTTTTCTTGCACATACATGGCCCCTAGACATCCCTACACACTACTTACAAGTGTTGATCAATTGTGGATGGCCCTAGACTTTGTTGTCACTCTCTTGTGGTGCTTGATTCTTGTATATAAAGGACCTTCAAGTGCAACATTCATTCACACATCATATTCAAGCATTCTGATTATTTGGGGAGCTTGCAAACTGATCAAGAGCCTTTCTAATCATTCATTAACCATCTAGTAAATTGCCTAACCTTTCTAAATTAATTCTAGCTTAGTAATTAGCTTAAAAGTCAAACCGACGTAACTACGGTTTGACTTCGCGATTAATTAACGATAGCTCAGTCGTGTGTCGAATTAAAAGTACCGTTAGATAGGTAATTATATGGGTATTAAACCCTTATAAGGGCAAGTACCAAATCCAGACCTAACTAGGTCGTTTGTCGGGTCAAACGTTGACCGAAAAAGTCAACAGAATTACAAAATGCGATTTAATGCACGACTAGCAATCCGCGAGGCGTGCAACCTGTTTTAAACTTAATATAACTTGGTAATAAGTATAAAAACTTGTCTACGCTTTCCCGACTCGACAACTTTCTGTTTAAACCCGGTTCGGAACCGAAAGGCGCAAAACCTTGACTTTTGCTTTGACTTCGGTTCTGACCCGTTTTAGTTTGATTCGGAAATGCCTTAGTGCTTCATTAGGGTTAGGTTGCATGATAGTATAAGCCTCTGTACTTGTTTCGTTGATTATCCAATTAATATGCAAGTTTCCGTTAATCGCTCATATGTTGACCGTTATGCCCTTTTTATCTTAAAACGTGATTGATGAAAATGTAAAAGTGTAGAAACCTCAAATACTGATATATAGACTTGCATGCAAAGTTTGACATCAGTTCGACTTGTAGATTAAGAGTTATGCTCATTATCGCAAAACTAATGCTTTATGTTAACATAATGGCGTAATTAGCATATAGCCTAGTTAAACATACTTTTTGGTATCAAATCTTTTACCCACTGATATAAAATATTATTTTAGGATTTTTAAAGATTTTTAATAAATTTTAGGCTGAGCATAACTCGTAGTCGCAGGCTTAATTCGGAAATTGTCGGTTTTGCCCTTACGGGCCATAAAATGAGTTTTACTTATCTAAACGACTCCAAACCTTTTGCTACTGATCACATATGTTAAATAAATTATTTTAAGCCTTATGGAAATATAAAAATATCAGATTTAAGTATCGAACCCGGAAATGGCCTTTAATCGCCATAATTAGCATTTTTAACGCATAGTATGTCTTAAAATCATATTAGACATACCCGGGTTGATACCTACTGATATATGAGGCAAATTATGATATTTTAACAGTAAGCAAGGGTTGATTAACTCAGACTTCGTTTTTGAGCTTTTCGGCTTATGTGAAATTACCAAAATACCCCTACGGGGCATAGTTTGGTTAAAGATAATAAATCTCACATATATGCTTTAGTCTACTGTTATAACTCATCAAATTGAGTATGTTTGCTGTTTACATCAGACCTGTAACTCAGTTAAACATCTAAGCGCTTTTACAAACTTTAAAATGACCAAACTACCCCTACGGGGCATAGTTTGTGTTTAAATTCATTTCGGGCATAACGAAAGACATCCTACTGATGTCACAACATATTTGAAGCATGTTAACTTAGGAAACCTGTTTAGGACTCTTACGGATACCCGTTACGCTTCATGCGCGTTCGGTTCGGTTTATGTAACTAGTTTACATAAATTAGCCGAAACGGGTCAAACCTTATCGGTTTTGTCTCAAAATCCAGAATGTGTATCATATACCCATATTAAGCAAGTCTTCAAACTTGTCGGGTCTAAATCACATTCTATCCGGTCTTCGCTTAATCGTGCGTACGAACCGTATCTTTAAAACTAATCGGTCTAAGCGTAGGCTTAATTAAAGACCCGTTAGGATTCTAATAGGTTATTAAAAAACCTTCGTTCCAGATTTAGGAGTTCAGTAAAAGCTATCTGTACTTGCTGATTTGATACGGCTGGGATTGAATTTATATTTAAGCTCAGGTAAATACTTTTAACTTATTTTCCCTATACGGGCTTGGGGTACGGTATATAAAATACCGCTTGGTCGGGACGTTGAATCTTTGATTGAATGTATGATAATGAAAGTATTGAGACGTCTCGTTTAACATTGTTTTGTTTACTTAAAGCCTTTGGGGGGTTAATGACCGTTGTCCCGGATATCCCTGGCATCATTCTACGAATGGCCACGACCTCAGCACCCGGCGTAGGCGTACGCCGTTGGTGTCTCATAATTATAGTGGTGTGTCAATTAATCTTTAACCCGGCTCGATCCGGGCTACTGAACGCATAAGGAACATGTAAATCCATACAAGTATTATATATTTAAATAATTATCCCAAGTTATAAAATATTATTTGTGCCTTGTGCCTTAAATCATTTTCTTAAACCCTTTTCAAAATGAGTCAGTTGATTGTATTTACCAGTGTAAACTGACGTATTTTCCAAAAAGGCTAAGTGCAGGTACTAATTGGAATTGGCTGGCTACTCCTAGCATCATTAAAGAGTCTCGCAAGCTTAGATGCCTAAAGTCTGTTGAACCATGTTATTTTATTTGCGATCCGCCTGTGGATCCTTTACTTCCGTTGTAATACTTTGATGTTACACTATTACGGATTGTAATATATTTATCCTTTTGCTTCCGCTGTGCATTTAAATATTGTGTTGTTTGACTATGATGTTGCCAACCACGTCACGTTACTCCCCTACCGGGCCCACCGGTGACACGTGGAAATTTGGGGTGTGACAGTTAGGTTTTTGGGGGGTGGGGGAGGGGGTTTAGGTTTTTTTTTTTTTTTTGGGGGGGGGGGGGTTAGGTTTTTTTAGCTATTTTAGGTTGTCTTCACATTGGTTCTCGCGGTTCTCGCAATAAGGGTGGTTCTCGCATGAACCTTCAAGTGAGTCACTGATTACAACATAATCTTCCAAGTTACTCTGACGAAGGCGAAGAGTACCTTTCTCACCAGCACCAGCTGCTGCGCGGCTAGGCCCACCTTTATTGCTAGTCACTTCAGGTTCAAGGTTGATCACCTTCTTCTTCCTGGAAGGTTTCTTCTTCTTCTCTTCAGGGTCGATACCCAGATCGCGCAGCACACCTGCAAAGATGTTAGACCACGAACTTAGCTCCCCATTTGATGATCCCACAGACTCCTCGCTGGAAAGATAGACAATCTCTTTCCCAGCAGTGGTCAAAGCGCTCAAGGGACGAGGGTTAGGTATATGCGCACCTTCAGTGGCAGAGGGCGGATTGGCAAAGGCTCCAGCAATTGGATACATGAAGTTGCCCTTGATCGCGTCATACCAATATTGCTCCCCTGCTACCAGCGGGCGCACACCCATGGATCCACCAAAAGTTGGGAACGCCGCTTGATAAAGGCGCGCCTCTACATTATAAATTCAACAAGTTGAGCAATACGAAAGCATAAATAAAACAGTTAATGAAATAGCTAACCTTTATCCTGGAACTTCAAGACGGGAACTTCCTCACTCTCAGGCGGCCATTGATCACTCATTCGCGCAGCAACAAGGACATTCTCCCCAAATATTCGGTTGGGGGTTGAAGTAAGCTTCTGATACCAAGCCTCATTCTTGGGAATCGCCAGATCTTCCTTCGCAATCGGCTCAGACCAAGCGCGGAATGTCATGGCGATCGGGATCACCTCCTCCCGAATATAAAAGAACTTTGGTTTCCAGTCATGGAAACTCTTGGGAGGGTTAAGAAGTATCTTCTTCGTAGCCCCTCGACTGGCAAACGAGTAAAATCCCATATTTCGGATCAACTGGTAAAAGACCCTGAATTTTTCCACGGTCGGCTCTATGTCATGGGATCGACAAAGAAATTCGAAGTGTCGAACCCTAACCATCCCAGGAGGACTCAACTGGGAGATGTGAAATCCATAGAACTGCAAAATATGTGCCATGAAATTCGTCGCCGGCAACCGGAAGTTGGCCTGATGGAAGAAATCTTCATACAACGTGATATACCCCGGTGGTGCGTCGGCGGCTATTTTGGGGGGTGGGGGAGGGGGGTTTAGGTTTTTTTTAGGGGGGGGGGGGGTAGGTTTTTTTTAGGTTTTTGGGGGGTTTTAGTTTTTAGCATTTAGCTTGGGGGGGTGGGGTGGGGGGGTTTAGGTTTTTGGGGGGGGTGGGGGTTAGGTTTTTTAGGTTTATTTAGCTATTTTAGGTTGTCTTCACATTGGTTCTCGCGGTTCTCGCATGAACCTTACCATATATATATATATATATATATATATATATATATGTATGTGTACGTGTGTGTGTCGAAACAAACCAATAATTTGTATTTCTGTTTCTTCTGCAGTGCCTTCTTCCAACGGTACTGTTCAAACAACATCGCATGATAATGCCAACGAAATCATTAAAGTACAAACAAACAATGTTAGAACTACAAGTGAAGCTTTTTAATTCCCCAACACAAACACAAAAAGTATATTTATGACATTTGCCATCTTATGGCAGAATGAAAATAATGTGGAAACCAAACAGGATATAAATGACTTTATAGGCTCTTACCAGTAGAATAGTTTGACAAGACGATTCCCGACTTCGGTAACTGGAAAGACCAACTCCTGCATGTAAAACTGATTGTCAATATTCCCTGGAACCCGGAATAAATGACAAGGTTTATGTGTATTTATGTTTGGAAAAATGTTAGATAGCTTCAGTTCCTATCACAATTCAAAGCCATAACTAAGAAAACTCAAAAATCAAAGATATCACATTTCATATACCTTAACTTTAGTTTCCAAAGAGTACCTTACATCTGTAACTGAAAACCTATTACCCCATCATAGTCGGAATGGAATCCAAGCTGCCGCCCAAAACGCCGTTACTACCATGGCACCCCATTATCGGAGCACAGAACGACTGAACCCACAATCACCGCCACGAATAGTCCATGTGCTAGCAGATCTGCCGGCCAAACCACCGACCCCACTCATTTGCACTGCTGTGAAACCACCACCAGCATTGAACCACTCCCCCTTTCATCCCTAATCAACCATCGGTGCCCCTATTTCACCCTAATCGACTGCCTAAAGGTAACGTGGTTGAAAGATACATTAACCCTATAACACATGTCTCCACATCGATGCCTTAAATCTGTTTTTAACACCTACAATTCAAGAAACCTTAAACAAAGGGAAACCTGAGAGGCTTGGGCAAACTCGAGACCAAAATTAAAAAATGGGCTTTATCAAATTTTAAAAGAAAATTGAAGGGGTATGGTCCCAAAAAATCCGCGCAAACCTCCGTCAAGGTCGCGCACGGAACCATACTCCTTATTTCAACAAATTTCTTATTGACAACCTCGCGCGGGCCACAACACATTCTATTTTAACCGGCGCGAGGTCTAGACAATAGGAAGCTCCAATTACAACACTTAGCATTCTGAAATAGCACTCAATCATCCAAACCCTGCGCGAGATAGTTACGTGCCCAGCAAGAATCGCGCAGGGCAGCAGCGCAAGGCTGTTTCAGATAGTACACAAGGTACAAGTGGCAGAAGAAAAGAGCCAATCAGCGTCCTTCTGGCCCTGCTCAATCGGGCTCCACGATCGTCTGACATGCAGGAGACAAAAAGTACTTAAGGACGCCTACATGGTACCAATCACAGGGCAGAGACAATTGCCCCATGATCTCCACCTACCTGTTGATGGCAGAGGGGCGGCCAGGCCGACAACAGTGACACGTGGCTCCAATCTAGAAGCCACTAACGGTCGACACCAGTGAGACAAGGAGCATATCCTCTATGTTGTCGCCTTCAGGACCAAGGCCCATCAGCCCATATCCTCTTACACCTCTCCGGCTATAAATAGAGACCTCACTTCACAGGTTAAACATTCCATTCCCTCTACTCTCACTCTTAATACACACTTATCTCCTCAAAACGGTCGCTTATTCTCACGCCGGAGCCCGGTTAAGAGGGAAACCCCCATATTCCCCTCTTAACGAGTAACAGTGTTCTATTTTGCAGGATTGGAAGATCATTAAGAAGCTCAGAAAGTCATAAGAAGATTAACCACTATGATAGGAACATAAACCAAACTGATTAATCCCTTAATTAGTTCAGTGTTTCTTCATTGGTGCCCACCGGTTTTCTACGAATCACTTTCATCTTCTTTTTTTTTTTCTGAGCTTTCGTTGTTTTTTCCTTCGATCATGGCTGGTCAAGGAATCATTCCCGAGTTTGTTGGTTTTGGAGCAAACTCTAATGCAGCGTTGGGGGAGGACAATCAAAACGTCCAACCCCAACACATTGAAGAAATTGGCGAAATCGAAGTAACCAACACTGGGGGACCGCGCGGGAGTATCACCCGCATCACTCAGACGGTAACCCCAGGAAGCAATGGCGCTGGACCTTCAAACCCAGCTCCACCTCAGAACGTTTCAGCGCTATTAGGGCTACCAGAGGGCGAAACTCCAGCCTCGTGGTACGCCAAAAATATTGCCACCATTTACGCGGCGTATCAATCTCTGATCGCACAACAAGCAGTCTTAACGGCAGAACCGTCCTTGGTTACTCCCCAGGGACAGAGTCAAGGGGCGCGCCAGATACCCCCACAGCAAAACATCCAAGGAAGAGCTAACAGACCTCCCCCTACCAGAAGACTGAGCGTGCAGGACACGCGCGATACACGGGGAGAAACAGAAAGCTATTATGACTATCCGTCACACGTCCAAAGAGGCCCAGTTCATAGCCGGCTCACGCCGCGCAACATAAACAATGAATGGGAAGATACTGACCTGAATGATCCAACTTGGCAGGATGATGAAGGATCTTCAGTCTTCAATCGTTTACAACGGAACCATGAGTACTACAAACCAAGACAACACGTAGGGTACACCGAAGAGGCAGAGCGAGACTTTCGCCTCTCCTATCGACCAGCTGAAGCTACAGAACATTCAAAGTTCATTCCAAAGATCGCGTTGGCGCCGCTCTCAAGAGAGAAGTTACCTCCGACAGTTGGAAAGTTTAACGGATTGACTGATCCCGATGATCACGTCAGAGTTTTCACAAGCGTTGGTTGCATGGGAGGATGGAATATGCCCATGTGGTGCCATCTGTTTATTCAAACTCTTACAGGGACTGCTCGCGCCTGGTTCGCAGCCTTCCTCCGGGAAAGATCAAGTCATGGGTAGATTTCAGGACACAGTGTAGGTCCCCTATTCGTATGGATCTTTCACAGAATTGTTTTTCCAATCAAGAGTGCGGAATCCTCTAGATCAGATTTATTACAGAAACAAGTAGAAACAGACTTTCACAATCAAACGGGTCTTCTATTGATTATCCAACTTGCAGTTTACAATCAATTCAAGACCTCACAACCTCACAACCTATCTCTGTGATCTTGTCTACAAACCCTAAATTCGTTTTCCTCTCTCTCTCTAGACTTTCTCTCTCTAAAATTCTCTAACCCCTAAAACCCTAATCACAAAACATGTTTATATACCACATGTCTGTGAACTGGGCTTCCTACTGGGCTAGGCCATTTTCCAAGCCCATTACAATAATAAACTCACTAACCAATAAGCTAAGCCCAATACAAAATATCCAAAGACTAAATAATCAAACTATTAAGCTGTTGTCACCGAATATGCACCAACAGACTCCCCCTTGACAATAGCTTCATAGAGTAACTTTGTCTTCAAACATCTTGTGTTCTTTTGGTCTTTGGATAGCGTCAGCTACACAGCTTCTGACATCAACAGACTCCCCCTTAGCTGATGCTTCCAATCTCCAAAACTTTCATTCATTGTAGATCAGTTAGCTAGCAATCCTTGGTTAAGCAAGTAAGCTCCAACTCTTCCATATCTCTCTTTCTCTTTCTGCAATGTAGTAGAAGGATCCTACCATGCATCTTCACAAATCTTTACTTCACTCTCAATCTGCACTTTACTTGTATTCTGCACTTCATTTTGATAACTGCATCAATCTGTTTAGCAACACAAACAAGTATCTCGAAAAACCATTAGTCTTTTTCACATTTAAAGATAAACCAATATTTTATCTTATCATGCAAAAACAACAACCCATCAGTTTAAAATGGAAGTCTTTTCTAAAAAAATATTTTTGTATTTTTGATATTTTAAGAAAGCAGTAAACTATTTACAAACGCAATAAACACTCTATTTTTGTGAGAATCACCGGTAAGAAGATCATATCAGCATAATCAAACTGTTTTCACACTATTAGATAATCCTTTATTTAATTTTTCGTGAAAAGCAGTCCAAGACGATTACCAGTATGTTTGTCCTCTTAAACAAAATGCATGAACATTTCAAGTACCATTACCATATGATACATTAAGATAATATTAATTACTGAAATATTAGTGTGTCCCACTTCAGGATATACCCCCACGATCAAGGTATGCACAAAGATTCATCGTAGTAGGTGAGTATACTGAATTCATCCGTTTTATTTTTCAACGATAGATAAAT
>JARYGA010016073.1:0-45329 GCA_030545235.1 Helianthus tuberosus
GTCTTGGTTTAATTTGGGAATAACAAGTTTGTAAAAAGGTTATACTTTTACAAATTTACAACTCTAGAACTTGTGAGTTGTGGCGACGATACATTCCCGGTCCTTACCAATTTAAACCCAAGTAAGTAAATGATGGAGGCATTAGGACTAACCCTTTTTATTTCAACACCATTATTTTTCTTTTTTTACCACATTCCCAAAAATCCCCCTAGTTAACCCCTTTGAGCCTAAACCTTTTCATTTCTTAACCCAAAACAAACACCCTTTTACCCACAAAAAAAAAATCGTTTTCATTTTAAACCCCTTCTTTTAGTAACAAAGCTCGGTTTTCTTGTGACTTCCTTAACAAAAAAAAAATTAAGTTAGCAATAAACAAACAAAGCTCATCAAAAGAAGGCTTGTTTGAATAAATGCTTGATGTGCACAAAATGCAACATATAAATTACATCAAATGTGTCATAAAACTAACCTTTTTTTAGTACTAATGTTGGAAAAAGTGTGTTTTTGTCTTCTTTTTGTATTTTCAGGATTAAAAGAGTTTAAATGAACAAAAGAAGCAAAAATACAGCTAAATCTAACAATAATATAAGAAAAGGGAAGAAACGTGGCATGCCCGACCCCTCGACAGCATCTCCCAAAGCAAAAAACAAGAAGAAAGCTGAGCATGGGGTTGTGCCCAGCTGAGCATGCCCGATCCTTATTCTATCACCGACATAACCGATAAGATAATAGAACACATTAAAACTATCGAACGTTGCATATTGGAATCTCGCGAAAGGGAAGAGGAGTCCCGTGCAAGAGAAGAATTAAATGAAAAAGAGATAGTTGAAAATGTAAAAATTGAAGAACAAATAAGTGAAAAACCAACACATGAGTTAAACAACGAAAAAGGTGAGTCCGTTAACGTTAAAATTCAAGAAGAGTCTAATTTTGAAGAAATTAATCTCTTGTCACCTTCTTTCGAAAATCATTGTTTAGTTCCCACTCATGCTAAGTTTTTAAAAGAGTTAAACACTAACACTAAAATTGACGAAACAGTAAGCATTAAGTTAACTAATGATCAAACCTCGCTAATAAAAGAAGACCCATTTGAAATCAACATTACACCGGTTCCATGTTTTTTTCAAAATTCATTTATTAGTAATGTCACAATTGATAAAGATCTTTGTGTTAACATAATGCCCAACTACATTTATTAGTAATGTCACAATTGATAAAGATATTTCTATCTAATCGGAAAGTAATAAAATCAATCGGTGTAGTTGAGGATGTCTTGGTTCAAACAAATCAAATGGTAATCCCAACCGACTTTGTCATCCTCGATGACGCTCCTCTAGTGTTAGGACGACCTTTTGTAAAAACCCACGAAGCTTTGAAAAACCGGAAGCGCAACAATCTACCTATTCAATTAGGGGCATTTAAAAAGAGTGTCGATCTTGAGCGTTCAATGAAATATCCATTTGGAAATGACGACCCCCTAATTGAAGATGAGCCAGAACCACCTGATAAGGACGGTCTAGCCAAGGACCCTTATAAACGTGGCGCACCACGGAGGCATTCCGCGGAACTATCCTTAGTTTTAGATTAGTTTTAACTTTCATGTTTTCTAGTTTAGTTTTAATTTTCAGGAATAAAGCACACTCGAAATGGTGGAGGTTACTAAGGGAAACTTGAACACACACCCCATGCACAAAAACAGAGCCTTCCGACACTTTTTTCTTCATTACAGCAAGTTCAGCACGGGGCCGTGCTCACCCCAACATGCCCCGTGCCCGAGGTTCTGCAGAAAATGCCCAGTTTAGGTAACTAGACACGAGGCCGTGCTCACTGAACACGCCCCCGTGCCCAGCCTTCTGTTTAAATTTGATACTGGCAGTCTGACCACGGGGCCGTGCTCAGCCAACACCACCCCGTGTTCAGCTACCCAGTAACATAAAATCTTGTTTTTTACCCACTTTTACACATTTTAATCAACCGAAAAACTTATTTTTGGGACACATTGAGGGCAATGTGTAATTTAAGTGTGGGGGGGATGCTAAAACCTTGAATCTTGCAAGTCCTAAAAACAAGCATTACACAAAACTCTATTGGAACCGCTAATCACCCCAAATTTTTTCAAAAATTTTCATTTTTTTTACTTGTCTTGGTTTAATTTGGGAATAACAAGTTCTAAAAAGGTTATATTTTTACAAATTTACAACCGATCGCGTCGTGATAAAAAGAACCAACATAAGAAAATTATGAAATGGCATGATAAATCTAGTTAAAATTTGATTATATATACTTGATCACATTAAAAACCCATTCCCACAAAAAGTGAGTTTTGAGGCTTTATTGAGCATACAAATACACATCTTTAGATTAAATGCTCATCTTTCATTTCTTGTGTGAATAGCCGTTTGGTTTCTTACGACACTAGAACTTGCCATGACGATACATTCCCGGTCCTTACCAACTTAACCCCGAGTAAGTAAATGATGGAGGCATTAGGACTAACCCTTTTTCTTTGAACACCATTATTTTTTTTACCACCTACCCAAAATCCCCCTAGTTAACCCCTTTGAGCCTAAACCTTTTCATTTCTAAACCCAAAACAAACACCCTTTACCCACGAAAACCTTTTTTCATTTTAACCATGTATTTTAGTACAAAGCTCGGTTTTCATGTGACATTCCTTATCAAAAAAAAAAAAAACAAACAAGTTCATCAAAAAGAACTTTTTTGAAGAATTGCTTCATTAAAAAAAACAAAAAGTCTTACGAAAACCACTAACCCAACCACCTACCTTTAACCCAAGCCTAACCCTTTCCCCCAAAAGTTCTCTTGATATTTAGAAAGGTATATAGTTAAAAAGGAGGAGGATTGATTGATTGGTAAGCTTATGGTAGAAGTAAGTTCCATGCCGCTCTCGAGTGTTTCACAAAAATACATCTTTGGCCGAGTGTTGAGTGATCCCCCGTGAGGTATGTGAACTTGTATATAAATGGAATTTTAAAAAGGCATGTTATGCCATAATAAGTAATTTATTTTATGTAATGTTCTATATAAATCATGACGAATAGGATTATAAATAAATAAAAATAAAACCTAATAAAGAATCTTGGAAATCCCGACACTCTATGACAAGCCCTAAAACCTTCTCTTCTACCCATTCCATTTGGGAGTGTAAGCCACATTATAAAGAGTTTTGCTTGAGGACAAGCAAAGATTCAAGTGTGGGGGTATTTGATGTGTGCAAAATGCAACATATAAATTACATCAAATGTGTCATAAAACTAACCCTTTTTAGTACTAATGTTGGAAAAAGTGTGTTTTTGTCTTCCTTTTGTATTTTCAGGATTAAAAGAGCTTAAATGAACAAAAGAAGCAAAAATGCAGCTAAATCTAACAATAATATAAGAAAAGGGAAGGAACGTGGCATGGCCGACCCCTCGACAGCATCTTCCAAAGCAAAAAACCAAGAAGAAAGCTGAGCATGGGGCTGTACACAGCTCAACACGGCCCCGTGCCCAGCGGACACGGGGGCGTGTTCAGGTGTCTGCAGAAAAGACAAAGTTGTAGAAGCTTCTATTCCCGACACGGGGGCTTGCCCAACTCAACACGGGGCCGAGGTCAACGCTAAGATTCGCAGAATCCAAGCAAATCTTGATAGTACAGATACGCTTCTGCACACGGGGCCGTGCCGAGCGGACACGGGGGCGTGGTCAACTAATGCAGACAAACTGCAATTAATGAAGAAAGAGAAGAAGGGTGGACACGGGGCCATGTCCAGAGGACACGGGGCAGTGTCCAGGCTTCTATGCAGGCAATAAATAGGGGTGCTTGGCTCATTTGCAAACCATCCCTTGGCACACCACCTCTCTCACACTTCACCCACACTCCACACTCCACACTCCACCACCACCACAACACCATCATCCACCCCCATCATCCATCATCCATCATAGAGTGTGTGAGTCGTCTCGGGATCCAAGATTGATCGTAAGAGTTCTTCACAATCAAAGGCCATGTTTGCCTAAGTCTCTTACATCACTTGGTGAAGACAAGTGTCTAGTGTAATACTTTTTATTTTTAATCTTTTCGCACTTTTTATTTGGTTATGTATTAATGACTTTAATAACTAGTTTCTTATGTCGAAGGTGATTCTTCCTTATCGTTTGTCCGTGGTGTCTTGGCATTATTTTACTGTCTATATAAAATAAAATATTTTCACCATTCATATCTCCACGGTCTATATGGAGATATGTTGGCTACCTGGTCGGGGGTTAAGGGAACGGCTTGGTAAGAGTCTTGCCTTGTTCAGTGTATAGATCCTGCAAGAACCTGGGTCAAATTCAGTAGGACCTCCTTCAATACAAACTGGTATTGGATGGCGGGGATCCAAACTCTTTGATCCCCTCATATGTAAGATACTATTAATACCTTAACCCGACTACTTAGGACTGTATCCCTGCTGACTCAGACTACTTAGCTGAGGGTAACGTCACCTTCAAAATAGGGGCCTACCACATTATGCATTAATAACTTAATTAATTATCTTTCAATAATCCTACCCTTTAGGATTGTATCCTTGCTGACTCAAACTACTGGGTTGAGGGTAACGTCACCTTCAAAAGAGGGGCCTACTACAATAACTAAGATAATCTCTTAAAAAGTGTAAAAGTGCGGAAATAATCAAAGGTTACACTACACACGAGTCGGATCCAAGTTATTCATCTTGTCTATCTGTTTTTACTTTTATTTTATTTTTCAGCATTTTAGTTAAGTCTTATTTTTCTAGTTTAAAAACTTTTTTTATAACTTTTGATTTGATTAGACGTTGAGGATAAACCGGTACTAAAAGCTCTTGTGTCCTTGGATGACCTCAGTATCTTACCAACACTATACTACGCTCACGATGGGTGCACTTGCCCATATGTGTGTTTAGTGTTAGTAAATATCGTGTTTTATAAATTTAAAACTTCGCTAAAAAGTGTAAAAGGGCTTAAAATATACATTAAAAACCTACCACGCACTACGCACATTAATGCTTCATTGAAATAAAAAGTTATTAAAATAAAAAGTCACGAAAACCGACGCTTTTTACGCCTTTCCCCCTTTTCTTAACCACTAACCCAACCACCTACCTTTAACCCAAGCCTAACCCTTCCCCAAAAGTCCTCTTGATATTTACAAAGGTTTTTAGTTAAAAAGGAGGAGGATTGATTACTTGGCAAGCTTATGGTAGGAGTAAGTTCCATGCCGCTCTCGAGTGTTTCACAAAAATACATCTTCGGCCGAGTGTTGAGTGATCCCACGTGAGGTATGTGAACTTGTATATAAATGGAATTTTAAAGAGGCATGTTATGCCCAAATAAATAATTTCTCTTATGTGATGTTTTAAATAAATCATGACGAATAGGATTGTAAATAAAATAAAAATAAAACCAAATAAAGAATCTTGGAATCCCGACACTCTATGACAAGCCCAAAACCTTCTCTTCTACCCATTCCATTTGAGTGTGTAAGCCACAAAATAAAGAGTTTTGCTTGAGGACAAGAAAAGATTCAAGTGTGGGGTATTTGATGTGTGCAAAATGCAACATATAAATTACATCAAATGAGGCATAAAACTAACCCTTTTTTTAGTACTAATGTTGGAAAAAGTGTGCTTTTGTCTTCCTTTTGTATTTTCAGGGTTAAATGAGCTTAAATGAACAAAAGAAGCAAAAATGCAGCCAAATCTAACAATAATACAAGAAAAGAAATAAATGTGGCATGTCCGACCCCTCGACAACATCCCCCCGAGCAAAAACAAGAGAACAGAAGGCTGAACGCGCCCCGTGCTCACTGAGCACGGGGGCGTGCTCACTGAGCACGGGGGCGTGCCCAAGTGTCTACAAAAAAGACAAAGCTGTAGAAGCTTCTATCACCCACCACGGGGGCTTGCCTAGCGGACACGGGGCCGTGGTCAACGCAAAGATTCGCAGAATCTAGGGAAATCTTGATAGTACAAATACGCTTCTTCACACGGGGTCGTGCCCAGCGGACACGGGGGCGTGGTTAACTAATGTAGACAAACTGCATTTAATGAAGAAAGAGAAGATGGGTGGACACGGGGTTGTGTCCGGGCTTCTGTGCAGGCTATAAATATGGGTGCTTGGCTCACTTGCAAACCATCCCTTGGCAAACCACCTATCTCACACTTCACCCACCCACCACCACCATCACAACCCACATCCACCACCATCATCCATCATAGAGTGTGTGAGTAGTCTCGGGATCCAAGATTGATCGTAAGAGTTATTGACAATCAAAGGCCATGTTTGCCTAAGTCTCTTACATCGCTTGGTGAAGACAAATGTTTAGTGTAATACTTTTTATTTTTAATCTTTTCGCACTTTTTATTTGGTTATGTATTAATGACTTTAATAACTAGTTTCTTATGTTGAAGGTGAGTCTTCCATATCGTTTGCCCGTGGTGTCTTGGCATTATTTTACTGTCTATATAAAATAAAAGATTTTCACCATTCATATCTCCACGATCTATATGGAGATATGTTGGCTACCTGGTCGGGGGTTAAGGGAACGGTTTGGTAAGAGTCTTGCCTTGTTCAGTGTATAGATCCTGCAAGGACCTGGGTCAACTTTAGTGGGATCTCCTTCAATACCCACCGGTATTGGATGGCGGGGATCCGAACTCCTTAATCCCCTCATATGTAAACTACTATTAAAACTTTAACCCGGCTATTTAGGATTGTATCCCTGCTGACTCAAACTACTTAGCCGAGGGTAACGTCACCTTCAAAAGAGGGGCCTACCACAATATGCATTAATAACTTAATTAATTATCTTTCAATAATCCAACCCTTTAGGATTGTATCCTTGCTGACTCAAACTACTGGGTTGAGGGTAACGTCACCTTCAAAAGAGGGGCCTACTACAATAACTAAGATAATCTCTTAAAAAGTGCAAAAGTGCGGAAATAATCAAAGGTTACACTAAATAAGAGTCGGATCCAAGTGATTCATCTTGTCTATCTATTTTTATTTTTATTTTTCAGCATTTTTAGTTAGCTTTATTTTTCTTGTTTAAAACATTTTTCTAAAATTTTGATTTGATTAGACGTTGAGGATAAACCGGTACTAAAAGCTCTTGTGTCCTTGGACGACCTCGGTATCTTACCAACACTATACTACACTCACGATGGGTGCACTTGCCCATATGTGTGTTTATTGTTAGTAAATATCGTGTTTTATAAATTTAAAACTTGGTTAAAAGTGTTAAAGGGCTTAAAATATACATTAAAAACTATATAACACTCACGCAAATCACTTACCAAGAACAATACCTGAACTCTTGTTCCACGACCATCCAATGCCAATGTTGTAGGTTCAAAATGGATTTTTCGTACCAAATGTAAATCCGATGGTTCCATTGAACGATACAAAGCCAGACTTGTTGCTCAAGGTTTTACCCAAATTTCGGGCCTTGACTATTCCCATACTTTCAGTCCTGTCGTTAAAGCCACTATTGTTCGTACTGTTCTTGCTTTAAGTATAATTCATAATTGGCATCTTCATCAATTAGATGTCAATAATGCGTTTTTACATGGACATCTGTCAGAAAAAAGTTTTTATGGAACAACCGAAGGATTTTATTGATGTTCGATTCCCATCTCATGTTTGCAAATTAAACAAAGCTATATATAGCTTGAAGCATGCCCCCAGAGCTTGGTTTCATCGTCTTAGCATGTTTCTTGTCAACAATGGTTTCACATGCAGTCGTGCTGATCCTTCTCTATTCATTTATAACCATAATACCCGTATCATGTATTTACTTATCTATGTTGATGATCTTATCCTTACTGGTAATCATTCACCAACCATTAAATCCTTTATTATCTTGACAAGGAATTTGCCATCAAAGATCTTGGGAGACTCAACTACTTTTTGGGATTGGAGGTTACCTACACTACAAATGGTCTTTTCTTGAATCAATCAAAATATACGATGGGTATTCTGACTCGGGCTAAAATGTTGGATGCTAAACCAGCACCAACACCTTTAAGCTCCAATGTTTCTTTTGTCACTGCAGGTACCCTTTTTCCGATGTTACGCTTTATCGATCCGTTGTAGGTGCTCTCCAATATTTAACGATCACGAGTCCTGAAATTTGTTATGCTGTTAATCAAGTTAGTCAATTTTTACATGCTCTAACTGTTGATCATTTTAAGTTGGTAAAGAGGATTCTTCGGTATCTCAAAGGTACTATTGCTTTTGGGTTACACTATAGTCGTCCCACTACCACATTGCTGCTTGGATTCTCTGATGCTGATTGGCCCCGTTACTTGGAGACACGTCACTCCACTTATGGCTATTCAATTTTTTTGGGTGGTAACTTGATCTCTTGGAGTGCTAAAAAGCAACCAACTGTTGCCAGATCTAGTTGTGAATCTGAGTATCGTGCTATGGCCAACACCGCTGCTGAAATTGTTTGGATCACTCATCTTCTTCAAGAGTTACATGCTCTTCCGCCCGATAGACCAACCATACTATGTGATAATCAGAGTGCTTTATTTCTCACACAAAATCCTGTTTCCCACAAACGTGCTAAACACATTGATTTGGATTATGATTTACTACGAGAACTTGTCAATGCTGGAAAATTGGTTACCAAATTTGTTCTGACCAAGCTTCAGGTGGCTGATATTTTCACGAAGAGTCTTCCTTCGTCTCAGTTCAACATTTTTCGTCAGATGCTTAGTATCGGTCCACCACCGTTCAGCTTGCGGGGGGGGGGGGGATATTAGATAATATTTATACACGTGTATTTATTCCTTATTTATTGTCTAGATTGTTCATATTCATCAAGTCTATATATTGTATAGTGTAACATATTGCAAAGTAGTGAGAATTGATTCTTCACAATAGACCCTGCATTCCTGATTTCTTGACTCGATTGAAGGAAGAACAAATGGAATTACTATGACGGTATGAAATGGTAGCACTCAGTGAAGTTGAGAGTTTTATCATGTACATGGGGTTAGCAGTTGTTGAGGATGGATAGGATGGTAGCTCCTTGGCGTGGTTATCCGGCTCGTTACTATAATTGGCATTCCAGTTACCAAGCTTATCGTTCTTGTGGTTAATTTGATATCAGTTTTAACTAATGGTTTAGTTTTTTATAGGGTTATTGGATATTATCACCCCTAATTGTTGGTTATTGGCCGCGGCCACCCCCAACTATCACTTTGACGCTCTTCACCCCCAACTTAACACTTAGTATGTTCTGTTACCACGTCGTTAACTGTTCACTAACTTTTGATCTTTGAACTATACTTTTGGGAGTGTCTTAGGGATCTTAGGAAGGTTTTATGGATCTTAGGAGACCCAAAAAGTATAGTAACAAGATCAAAAGTTAGTGATTAGTTAACGGCGTGAGAACAGAACACACTAAGTGTTAAGTTGGAGGTGACGGACGTCAAAGTGATAGTTGAGGGTGGCAGCAGTCAATAGCCAATAGTTGGGGGTGATAAAATTTAATAACCCTTTTTATATGTTTAACCTAATCATTAAAATACATAATTTCAAAAGAATCAACTAATAAAAATTGATTTACCCAAAACCCTCTAAAATTTTTAGTTAAACTTTTTTGTTTAGATTTATTTATTGATGGATCATGATAACAAGATAAAGTTTACCATGTTGGCTCCACCTTGGAAACTATAACTAAACTTTTCTTATAGCATTTGATGTGGGAGTGTCTTGGACACAAGTATTGGTTTGATAATCCAAAGTTGCATAAACCAACAATATAGCATTCGTTTCATATAATAGAATGGAATCTTGAGTGAATTGGAATATTGATTTCACTCCTTATTTTGTTGGTTTCAATAAGAAAATGGATTGGAATGGAACAACATAAGGAATGGGATCTACATTCTAATTCCATTTTGGAAAACAAACACACCTTAATTACAAATCAAATTTTAATATCTGCGTGAATTCCCATTCCAATTCCATTGCAATCCATGAAACCAACACTACCTAAGTGTTTGGGCAGGTCTGAAGATGCACGCCAATTATTCGATGAAAGGCTTGATTTGTATTGTTATAGCTACTTATTTATTTTAAAACAAAGGTAATGGTTTTAAACATACTAACGTAAGATTGCATTTTTGTTAAGTCTACCTCTATGAAATTGATTGATACTATGTTTATCATTTTATGTTCATAGCTTGTTGTTATCAAAATGTTGTGAATTTACACATTTGGTTCATTATTTGATACATAAGAAATTAGGCTATTGAGAAATACATATGTAAAATGTATTATCTTTTGTGTCTATGATGAGTTCATATGATGTTTATACTTTTATGTCAGCATACATATATATTGATATCTCTCTATATAATAAAGCAAACTTTCAAAATCCTACGTGTCAACATTGTAAGCCTCCCATGTTAAAATAATCCTATGTGTAATTTTAATAGATTTTTCATTTTTATGTTTAATAAAAGCACAAAGTCAATTCTAAAAAACCCTAAGTCAAAGTTTTGAGAACCCATCTCTTGTAACATCCCTTTTTCTCTGCAATACACACAAAATGTCAAAAAAAAAAAAAAAAACCTGCACGCCCCCATACCCATCTTTCACTTTCCTCTTCATCTTCATCTTCTTCTTCTTCGTTCCCTCTAATTCTTCTCTTTTCAATTCCATATCAATGTGTGGTTAAAAAATATCAAATCAACCCTTCTGTATGTACTCTCTCTCTCTCTCTCTCTCTGAAACACATATCATACAAATATGTATTTGCATAAAACTTCAAATCGTGTTCAAGAAACATAAATCCTACAGTGGTGCTCTATTTCTAGACCTAATCCAACGGTATACAAAAGCATTCACACGGAGCGCTCTTTTGAAATTGGCTTCTCTTCTGCACATTGAGTCTCGGGTGAAGAGGCATACCAATGAGACCTGAATTTGTGAAGTATATGAAATTGGCTTCCTCTTCGTAGTTAGTACATAGATATATATATTTTAATTCTAATTTTAATTTTCTGTAGCTTATGAACTGAATTTGTGAAGTATATGTGTAGGGTGTTGGTTATTAAAGGAAGCTTTGCTATTGTTTGAAGAAATTAGGTTCGTGAATTTCACATTTCACTTAAATGCTATGTCGAATCATTTTATTTACTTGAACGTTTTATGTGAAACAAGTTTTTTCATCGGTATGTTGATGCGATTTTGTCATTCCCATAATCCCATGTTCCATTCAAATTAAGTTTTTCAAAATTTCTTCAAATATATCGAGTGGTATGTGCATCCTTTTATATACAACTTTTTACTAAGTCCACATTTACAGTGATTTGCATTTGTTACAAGATTCTTATCTATCGCTACAACCCTAATAGCGAGCGTAGACCTATACGCTACGTAGTACGCTATAGCGATCGCTATGTTTGCTATTGATAACTATGGAGTAGACCAAAATTGACCTATTGTATAACACTGGTAGTCCCATTTTGACTCGTAGTATGATTTAATCAGACCCAAATATAACCTGTTGTATAATTTAAGTAGACCCAAATGAACCTACAGGTGATTTTTTAACCAAGTCAACGAAACACCGAATGAATCATAATTGTCAGGTCTAGCTATACTTTTGTTTATGTGATCATTTATAATCGATTATTTGCAGCCGAGCCCTGATAACAATGAATCCGCGGACCCACATCCTCAATACGACCCGCTTAACAAGCTGGGTCTCTTGGGTTTAAACGTGAGGAAGAGTGAATCATTATTGGACCTATGTCAAGCCAGTGTTAACCAAGCCCATATCGACAAAATGGAGAAAGATATTCAGGCAAGAGTCGGGTTCTCAGGGCCCGTTGATAATTTGAAGGCGTCTAATTTTCCAGATGTACTTTTAAGGATTGGAGAATGGGAGGTACACATTATTACACTGCATATGGTTTTATGTTGAACAGTACGTTTTGACCCGTTTACTTGTGAATGGGTTGTTTCGGGTTATGTTTATTAAATGGCAAAATAGAAAATAAACTGCTAACAATAGCATACGTTTATCATTATCGGGAGACAAAAAAATAGAACAATGGCCTCAATTTTAAACTTGCTATGTCTATAAAAGGGTTGAGCCGCCCTTGAGTTCAACTCAATTCTAGAAATTATTGAGTTGGAAACTATTTAATGAATTATTATGTATAGCTTCTTGGTTTGATTGGTCAATCAGAAATTAGTGATATGAATATTGGGTTGGAATCTGGTACTTTAGAGGGTAAGATACATATACTTTTGTATTATATATACGCTCACTATTTATTTTTTATTTATTTTCATATTTCAGGTTATTTGTATCAATCCAAACTTGAATTAGATGTAATAGATTTGGAAATGTAGTTCTCAGTAATATTTGGAAACCGTGTATGAGATTGATTAAATGCATCATATATACGACCAAGGTAATGTTTTACCTAAAAAAAGTCCTGATTTTTCCTTTGTTTTTTGGCAAAGCATATAGTAAAGAATATATGATTAATAATATGTTAAAATGCATAAAGTTACAATTAGACTAGGAATATGAGATTGTATAATTTTTAAACATACATACATCGTTTGTCCATGACACTGTTTCTATCATGTTAGCTTTAATTACATTTATTTAATCGGTGTTTAATGTACTTTCATTTTGTTTGTAATCTAGCTAGGGTTATTTGAGGTGATTCCCATACCGGATGAACAGTTAAGGTTTTTCTTACTTGGTTCAGGTAGCATTGTGTCAGGTTTGGTAATCAGGTTTCAGTTAAAAAAAGGTAAAAACCAAAGTGCTTTTATCTTTGGGATTATGGTAATAAGCAATTTCAACTCATTTCTTCATATGTGGCTTGACTTAACCGTTACCGTACCGCACAGGGGAGCACCCATGTAAAGAAAATATGAAAAAATTAGTGTTAATTTTACCATAAAAAGTCTTCATCGCTTCCACAATGATAAAAAATCTTAGGTCCGCAATTAGTATCGCATAGTAGCATAATATCGACACTCTAAAGTTTACATATTTATTTAAACATTATGATTTAAGTAAATTAAATCAAAAGAATTATAAAACCATATAACGTTTGAAAACATGTCTTTTTATTTTGTTTAACGACATAATTTATATTAATATAAATTAAATTTTGCTGCCTGAGAGGTTCTCGGGTTGGGTGTGGTTGTGTATGTATTATATATGTGTACTTTAAAGTTAAATGTTATTTGGTTACTCTAATAAAATTATTTATATGAAATATCTGAAGATATTTTTGGTAGTTGATGTTATGTTTTGGGTGGTCGATTAACTCGAAATCTGAAAATAAAATTAGTAAACTATTATAAAGTTAATTTGAGAACAATTCCAATAGAAAATTTTAATAAGACAAACTAGTTATTTGTCAAACTTGTTCCATATTTTAATTTGTATATTATTTCTTGAGTTGGAGTTCATTCCTTCATGTTCGTAGAATGCATTGCATATTGTTGTTCTTTGTTCATATTTTGGTTTAAGTTGGTACATATTTGTTTAATATTGGCCAATTCACTATTCAAGATTGTTTAGAAAACTTAATTCAAGTTCATCTTTGATACTTAAAAGATATCTGTTGATTGTTTGAATGCTTATATGAATTGTGTTGTAGGAAAAGAATGTTGTTTTTGTTAAACTCAATCACTCAAATTATAATTCACAATACGTTTTCAATATATAGAGTTACAATCAACCTATACTAGGAAACCGAATAATACAAATTGAATACAATCAATGCACATAATCATAGAGATGATTTCGTAAATCATGCTAATGATTTACGTTATGCTTTTACCCCCCCCCCCCCCCCCCCGTCAATCGAACAGGTGGGGGATCAATGCGAAGTAGGCCTCGAAATGTTTCAATGAGAGGCCTCGAGAGACTTTGAGTGAAGATATCCGCAACCTGGAGATTGAATGCAACAAACTTTGTATAGAGACGACCAGAGGAAACAAGCTCACGCACAAAATGATAATCAGTGTCGATATGCTTTGCAAGTTTGTGTGAAACCAGGTTTTGACTTAGAAAAATAGCACCTATAGGTCATGGAAAAAGTACCCAAGTGTTGTTAGATTTTAACGTCTCAAGCTCCTCTTCCATTGCCTTGAACCATTTTGAGTGTTTTGCTGCTGATTTGTAACCATGGGGATCATGAGCTGCAAGTAAAGCATGATGTAACGAACCTGAAAATAAAGACAAGTTAGCATAATATTTGGGCTTGAAAATGTTGCTTTTCGATCGAGTTTTCATAGGATGAGATGGCATCAGCTCAACGGGAGATCCCTGGGTAAATTGGTGAGTGGCGTTGGGTATGGTAGGTGGATTTGAGGGGTGTTGTGGTTAGGTCGGTTGTGAGGAAGAGGTAGGATGAGTTTGTGGTGGGGCTGGTGAGGGTGATGAGGGAAATGGAATGGGGATCTGGGATGGTGGGTGGGGTGATGAGATTTGGTCTTGGGCAAGATGGGATGATGGAAGTTGAGTGGGATGGAAATGTGCTTGGGCCGATGGGGTATGTATGAATAAGTGTGTTTCTTGGCCGAGGGGTGAGGGTTAGTAGATTAGGCCGATGGTTGAGAATTGGAGAATAATGGAGGTGTGGGCAAAAAGTGGATCAGCAGGCCATAAAGAACAAGGAGAGGACTCATGAAAGGCTGTGGACTCAGAAGTAAGTGGTGAAATAATTGGTGGGGGATTTGGTAAAGGGACAGATGGGAGAGTTTCATCAAAGTCGGAGAAAACCAAGGTGGCCTCCTCAATTGGATTGACATGACCACTAAAAGGATAGGAATCCTCATCGAATTGAGCATGCATTATAACATAGACGCGATGAGTTTTAGGATCCAAGCATCGATAGCCTTTGTATTTAGCGTCATAACCGATGAAAATACATTCAGTGTTGCGAGGTGATAGTTTATGTTTACTATAATCCCTTAGGTAAGGGAACACACGACATCCAAAGACACAAAAAGTGGAATATGTGGGAGGGTGGCCATATAATAGTTCAAATGGATATTTGAATTCTAGCAACTGGGTAGGAAGGCGATTGACAATAAATGTGGCGGAAGCAAAGGCATCCGACCATAATGTGGCAGTAGCATGAGAGATAAAAAGCATTGCCAAACCAGTTTCAGTAATAAGCCGGCGTTTACGCTCAGTATGACCGTTTTGTTCAGGTGTATGGGGACAAGAAAGGCGATGATGAATGCCTTGTTCATAAAAAAATTTTTGAACTCAATGGTTGGTAAATTCAGTTCCACCATCACTTTGGAAAATTTTAATTTTTCGTGATAACTAATTTTGAATAAAAGGTGTGAACACTAATAAAGCTTCATAAAAATCAGATTTCGATTTTAGTGGGTAGAACCATGTAAAACAAGAATGATCAATAAAGATTGCATAAAAACGATACCCATTTGATGATGTAACATGTGCAGGGCCCCAAAGGTCACAATGAATTAAATCCAAAGCATGCATAGAACGTTTATTATTGGAATCAAAAGGTAAACGATGCGACTTAGACATTTGACAAGGAGAACAAGTACTAGGTTTAGGTAACATAGACGTAACTAACAAAGAACCAAGTTTATGTAATCTAGAAATAATATCAAAGGAAACATGTCCAAGGCGACCATGCCACCATTCAAAGGAAGCCTTGAGATGAGGAGTAGAGTAGGAGGCCACGAAAGCATGATTCCCTTCACTTAGAATGTAAAGGCCATTCTCACACATCCTTTTTTCCAGGATTTCCTTGGACTTTCGATCCTGAACGTGAAAGAAATTAATAGAAAAAAGGACATCAACAGGGGAATCATTTGTAAGTTTACTCATAGAAAGAAGACATTTTGTAAGGTGAGGAACAACAAGGAATTTTTTTAAAGGGAGATGGGAGCAAGAGATGTTGTTCCAATATTAGTGACAGGAAAAGTTTGACATTTCCAAAACGAACAAAGTCGTTTCCAGGAGTCATAAGTGGTTTCAAGATCATGTTTTGAAGGAGTCATATGGGCCGGCGCACCTGTATCACCGGTCCAGTCTGGGTAGTCATCAGTGACATGACACTGAGCATGGAAAGCTTGGGCCAAGTTGGCATCAAGAGGAGTGGCTTGTTTAGCACAAGAAGCCAAATTGGGACACGTATTTGCATAATGACCATCTTTCCTGCATAATTGACAATGAAGGGGTCGCTTGCCATGGCCACGACCAGAATTTCGACCACGACCCTGACCTCGATTAGTATAAGAGGATCCTGAAGAGGAATGAGATGTGTTACTAGAATAGGACTGCTGAGCAACAAAGGCAGCCTGAGGAGTATTCTGGCCATGAAGGGATGTCATAATGGTTTCTTGATATTCTGCTTTCCCAAGTAATTCACAAAAGGATGAAGTGCCTAAGGCACGGTGGGTTGTGGAAAAGTGTTCAAAAGTGGTTCCAAGACCACATTAAAACCAATGACATTTATCAGTTTCATCGACCGGGTGACCTATAGCAGCAAGTTGATCACATATGGTTTTAAATTTTCGGCCAAACTTAGCAACAGAGGAAGAACCTTTTTGTAACATGCACAGGTTATCATGCAAGATTTGCCTACGGTCAGTGGAACAGTGACTATTCGTTGTTTCCAAAGCAAGCCAGATCTGACGAGCATTAGAGATGCCAATAATTTCAGACATGGCTTCCTTGGAGAGAGAGGACTGTAGAAGGAGATGTATCGATTGATCCTTGGTTAACCATTCGGTACGAGTACGGTTTGGGACAGGTTTATCGACCTCAAGAACGGTTTCGGGTGGTATGGGAGTGGTGCCATCAACATGTCCAATCAAGTTCTAAAGAGTAAGAACGAGAGAGACTTGTTGGGACCATGCTAGGTAGTTTGTGGAGTTTAGTTTGAGAGGTACGGAGTGAAGGAGGGAATGGAGAGGGGTTGCGGTGGTAGTGGGTGTCAATGTGGCCATGGTATCGGTGGTACGGGTTACGGCAGAAGGCAGAGTAGCAGCGGAGTAGGGTTTCGGGACAGGTGGGTTTCGGTAGAAGATGGTGAAGTGGCAGAAGATTTGCGGGGCTATGTAGATGTCGGTTGAAGTATAAAATTAAGATGGGCCGGTAGTCAAAAGGAAATAAAGCCGGTGGATTTAATATTGGGGCGGTCGGTGGTGACAAAGGGATGGGTGACGACTGAGAATAAGAATGGTTGTTGGGAATAATGGTTGAGGGCAGTAAAGATGTAGCTTCAGGTAGGGTTTGGCAGGGAAGGAAAAGAAACAGGAGAAAGAGAGAGGGCCAATTTGGAAAGGAGGATAGGGAATAGGACCGCCAGTTAGGCTGATACCATGTTAAACTCAATCGCTCAAATTATAATTCAGAATACGTTTATAATATATAAAATTACAATCAACCTATACTAGGAAACCGAATAATACAAATTGAATAGAATCAATGCACATAATCATAAAGATGATTTCGTAAATCATTAGTATGATTTACGTTATGCTTTTAGTTTTAATGCAAGACTTGAGTAATTTGGTCTTTTTAGTAAGGCATACATTTAAAGCTTTTTGGTTTACTGTTTTTCAGTTCCTGTAATGCTTGTAGTTTTGTTCCTAGTTCGAACTAGGTCATTGCATTGCAAGTCACTCTTATTAATATATTATTTCTTCTATGCTAAAATGGTTTAACATATGAAGGAACATACAATACGAGATATGCAAAACAAGTTTTAAGTTCAAATTTTATTTCATGATGGGATTTTACAAATGGGTATAGTTGTTTGTCTGTTACATATGTCTAACATTGATATTTTGGATATAAATTGCAGGTTTTTGTATCTGTTGGTAGTCCGGGTTTTTCGTATATCGATGTACATACAGTTGTTTGCTTATGAAACATACAAGGTAAGAAAAATGTGGTTTTGTTGTACTATTTAATATCTAATTAAATATACAGATTACATATATGCATGCATTTAAAGGAACTGTATACATGTTGAAACTTTTTAGGGGTATAGATGATGAGCTTACACTTGTTGAAGATTAGTTACAGATTTTGTGCTAGCATGACTTCAACTTTTGTAACATTCAATCTAATGATTTTAATCGGGTTTACCCGATTCCCAAGTTTTCCACTCTGATTACCAAACCAAATATAGTCGAATAAACTGAAACCCATTTATCCGACTCGGATCACGCCAATCTTAAACATGTCAGTTGGTTAATCTGTTATTCGTTAAAGTCGACAGGTATAGTCTTTTCAGAATTATACATCATAGGTAAACTAAAAAATGATTTGATAACCTGTATAACTTGAGGTCAACCAGAACTACGATTTTCCAAAATAATCTGTATCACTTTTACCAGATGAGACAATACTTGAAATGATGAGCAATTTTTGCAAGTTTCATCAAATGGCACCAAGTGAATGGGACCTTTTTCTTGAACGTACAAAAAGTTTCCATTTATCGTTTTTGATTGCTTGTTCGGTTTGCATATCATAAATTAGATGTTAACTATAGATGTTAATTGTACAAGTCGGTGGGCTTATGGAATCATTCAAAGCGAGCTTCGAAGTTGAAAAACCACAATTGCTTGAAATCAGAAAAGAAATTTGAAGAGAATCATCAAAGAAAAACAATTAGAAGCTACACAGAAAGATGTTGCCAACGGCCAAACGTTGAAGCTACAATGCAAAGTATTAGGGAAAAGCTACCTATTGAAGTACTTTAAGATTTTAGAGATGAGTAGTAGCTTTTCTTTACTTTTTATCACTGTAATTGACTACTTTACATTGATTTCATTATTTATTTAAGTTGGTTTAATTGAGATGCTATTGCATATTAATAGAAATTTTAATAATTTTAAACAATGATGCTATAGAGGTGCATTTTGTTGTAAAAATGGTTGCATTTGTTGTAACTAGAATCTAAAAAAAGTGGTGCATTTGATGTAAAAAAGGTTATATTTTTCTGTTAGAAATATAAAAATGGTTGCATCTGATTGTAGCAAAAGTTGCATTTAATTGTGAGAAAAGTTGCATTTAAAAGTAAAAAAAAGGTTGCAGTGGCCTATTAAAAAGGTTGCATGTTAAAAAGGTTGCATTTGAATAGTAAATGCAACCCTTTCAAAAAAGGTTGCATAATCTAACAAAAAAATGTATTAGGCCTGATACAATTTCACCTAATGAAGCTTTCGATAATAGGTTGCATTAGGTCTAATGCAACGTTTTCAAGGTTTAATGCAACATTTTACGGGGGTTGCATTAACTTCATTTTCTTGTAGTATCATAAAAACATGAAAAATTTTGAATTTTATCTTTGCGTGAGTCTAGTGGAGTTAACTTTCTAAATATAAAAAATATTATTTTCTCAAAAATATGTGGATTTGGAGTTAAAAAATATGGAAAATGATAGTTAAAATAGAGTTAAGGGTCGTGCGTACTTTGTGTGATATGTTGATTGGCTCGGCATTACATTTTACATGATTACCTATGTAATGAACATAACATTTGAGGACAATATATAGTATATCCATCTTAGCAACATTTTAATTTGCACTTAAAAGTTGCAGTCTCAGCGAGTAGTTGGTATTTAGCGAATTGTTGTAACAACCCGATTGCGTAATACAACAAACCGCGGCGGAAACATCGGGGAGTCACGTTACAGGAATTGAAGAAACACTAACTAAATGGTCGGAACCGAGATAGTTAGGGGGTTTGAATCCGCATAAAGGGTTAGCTCTCTCTCGGTTGATTCAGTCGTAATGGATTAACTTCTCAGGTAGCTCTGCAAAAAAGAACACCGTTAGCCTCGCCAAGGAGAGAAGAGGGTTCTCTCCTTGACCCGACTCCGGCGTGAGAATAAGTATTGGTATCGGAGAAGATAAGTATTTGAAGAGTGAGAGTAGTCTGAGTTTATACCTGAACAGTTCTCTTATTTATAACCGGGAGTTTGGGAGGGAAAACCTGTTATTGAAAAGATAACGGAAAATGCCTAACGCCGTAGCGGTTATTTTTCTTCCGTTTGAATTCTTTGATCTGACGTCCCTTAGCCTCGATCCGATGTGAATGCACACGGATCGTGGTTTGATCTGTGGCTGGGGAATCGCCACGTGGAAAGTGATTAAGTGGAGATTACTCTCCAATTGCATGCCTTCGTTGTGATTCCAGGGTTGTCTGTGGTAATGACACGTGTCCAGACGGTTATAACCGTCTGGGTGGTGCATGATTGTATTTCTTTCTAGAAGATTACTGCTGTAATCCGGTGTGATACTTTACTGTGTGGACACAGGCAAATAAATCCCAAGCCTGGGTAAAATAATATCTAAGTCTGGGTGTTGTGGCGGAAGTATTGTTCAAAGGCTTTTTAATCCTTTATTGAATGGGAGAAGGCGCAAAGATTTATGCTTATCTTTTGGGCGCGCGACTATAAGTTACTGATTCCTTTCTTCCTTTAGTGGGACCAGTGCGCGGCCGCGCAAGGTCAAAAAGCTAGAAAAGTTAGTTTGTGGTATGGTCTCAAATCCTTTTTATGAGGTTTTTGGGACCTTACCCCTTCAGGAATTGTTTCACAACATATGGTATTTAAAGTTTTGTATTATTAGGGTAATTGTTTACATTGTCTTGTAATAAACAGAGAACAGAATACATATAAATTGTCTTTCATGTTTTAAAGGCACTAAGGCCCGCGTCCTTCCTATGTGAAGTAAGCAATCAATCATCAAACAATAGTTTCTGAAAATTTTACTCATTTGTTCAGAGGGCTTCCGCAAAGAAAATTCTTCATCAGCCCCCAAAATCATTTCATGATTGGAAACAGAAATTTTTCTTCATTAAAGCTGGAGTGATTCCGATGAAGATGAAGCTAAGAGGGAAAGACGATGTTCCGATTGAATCCATTCAGACCCCTGTTGATGAGAACTGGTACCAAGATCTGAAGGATGTTCCCAATATTGCTTTGCCGGAGAAAGCCCTAGTCGGAGCTGGCATGAGTTTGAACTGGAAAATGGAACGAGATGATAAACCCGTGTACACTGAGGATGGTCATAGTAAGTATTGGGGTTTTGTCACTGTTCCTCTCGTTGTTTTTTTTTTTTTTTTTTTTTTTTTTGACCTTCTTTCTCTTCAATGTAGTTGTTTCTCTATATGTTGTTGCTTTTAAGAGGGAAGGCGGAAGAATGGGGACCATCAAGAAGAAACCTGAAGAGGAGCTCTGGTATCACCGTATTGTGAAGAATTTTGTGCTTCCGCAGGATGCGGACTTATCTGTTCAACCAGCAGCTGGTGCTGGTGAGTTTATATCCATTTTTCTTTTCTTTCTCGCTTTGAGTAAATTTCTCTATCTTGCGCTTGTTTGTAGGTGAGTTGTTGAATTTGGGCATAGGCCCTGAGAAGAAAAAACGCGCAACTACGTCCACTTCTGCGCCGAAGAGGAGTGAAACTGTTAAAGCGCAACCTTTGAAAGCAAAAAATGCTGGAGAGAAGAAAGGTACGCGCCGCTCTTCTGTTTCCAGGTGTGACTATGTGGTGGTTTCTGACTCATTGGAGGGTCTTACTCCTGTAGTGACTATGCGGGAACCGAAACCAGAACCGAAGGATTCTGCCGATATTCCTCCTTCCAATCCAAATGAGCCTATCGATCTGGATTCTAGTCCCGAGCGTTTGGTTCATAGGAAGGCCGGTAAAAGGAAGCCAGCTGATGCTGATGCGGAGGGTCAACCTCCCAAGAAAGTGCAGAGGAAGAAAATTACTAGGAAGGGAAACCTAGATGCTTTTGTTTCAGAATCCATTCCTGGTATGTATTGATTTTCTTTGTTTTCTTTGAATGGATAGGATTTTTATAGACTTTTGTTTCTCCAGAAATTCCTGTCTCTGTGGACATACCAACTGTGGTTGATAAAGAACTTCCCCCTTCCCCACCGCGCGCTACTGTTACCCCTCCGTTAGAGCCTTCAGAGGTAGCTGGGGAAGGTGTTGAGAAAACTGTTGAGGCTGAGGAGCCTGTTGGTATTAACATAGAAACTGAACAGATTGTTGAGCCAAGTGTGGTAAATGATGATAATCAACCGACGCCGGAAAAGAAAACTGCTGAGACAATCCAATCTTCCCCTCCCAGACCTTCTGAAACTGTTCCTGAGCATGCTGAAAAGGCCGCTACTGAGGAGGCAGGTTCTTCTGCTGGTGTTGAGAAACAATCTCCAATTCGTCCGGAAGAAACTTTAGGAGAATATTACTACCGGATGTATGCGGAGAAAGATGCTGTTGATCCTCATATTCCTGTTTGGAATGTGAAGAAAGGAGATACTTTCTCGGACTGGCGGATATTTCGAGACTGGTTGCAGGGGATACTTCCGCCTGGCGAGATTAAATTTCAAGAGAATCAGCCTTTCGAACAGACCTATCAGTCTTATCTTGCAGAAACTGCTTCTCATGTTTCTACCACTCATCGTATAGTGCGTGAATGGTATAGCATGCATAAAGAGCGAGTATCCTTTGTTGCATCACAAAGGAAGTTTGCAAAAGATGAAAAACTTGTGGCTCAGTTAAAGGCTAAATTAGAGACTGAGCAAGCTAAATTTGAAGCGGAGCGCAAGACTGAGGAATGATCAGTTTCCGGTTGGAAAAGAAAAGCTGAAGCTGAAGCTGCGTTTTTGTCTGAGGAGCGCAAAAATTGGAGGAGAATTTGTGAGAAGGATAATGCCGAGAAGGCAAGCCTTCGTAACATCATAAATAACCTCAAGGCTGAGGTTGAAAATCTGAAGAATCAAGATGCGGAGGTGGAAAGATTGAAGAAAGAAAAAGCTGACATGGAAGCTTTGTTGGAGGAAGCGCGCTCTCATAGGGAGCGAAGTGAGCAACGGGAGGTACAAGCTTTAGCCACTCTTGCCGTTAGAGATAAAGAATTAGAGGAACTTACCGCTTTGGTTTCTGACCAGGAACAATTGAAGAAGGATCTGGAGCTTGCGCGTTCCGAGAATACTGAAACCTCCCGCCGTTTAACTGAAGTTGAAGAGAAACTGGAGAATTCAGAAATGGCGCGGGTTTCAGCGGAAAGCGAGCTTGAACCCTTGAAGAATGATATGACCTGGTTGAAGGATCGCGGGATTGCATGTGTAAGTTCCTTTCTTCTTTTAGTTCATGTATGCGCTTTTCTTGCTTCGATCTTATCTTTATCTGATGTTATAGGTTGCTGAATCTATATTAAACTCTGAAGAACTGGATAAAACTGTTGCGAATTTGATGGTTGCTGCGCGACGAGATGGTTATGCGCAAGGGTATGCGGAATGTTCTCAACATGTGAATAGCGCTTTAAAGGTTAACTGGGATGATAGCAAATCTGCTACCTTTGGTGTTAATACTTCCAGTGCGCTTGCTGCTATGAAGACAGAGTTTAATAACTTGCAACTGCCAGTGATGGAGTTGATAAATGTGGCGCTGCAATCGGATGATCACGTTGCGCAACTTAAGGAAATCTTTCCGGATGAGGGAGAAGATTTAGAGTAGGGGTGCAATTGTATTTGAACAACTTTTTCCATGTAGGATGTTGATCCTTGTTTTGATGGTGCGCTGTTGCGCATGGTTTTAAACACTGCTGTGCCTTAAACCTTTCAGGACGTATTTGTACGCCAAACATAGTATGTTTCTATTTATTTTGTTAATATGTCTTTACAATATTTTGCATGAGTACAATTACTTTTGTTTTGAGTAAGGCGAATAAAGTTGGTATGAAGCTCATGTATGAGTTTATGGTCGTTTGTGACGTGATCACTGACCGCGCATGGAGCTTTGTGTTATACTACCATAATGTTTTTGCGCTTACTAAAAAGGAATTGCATGCATTTTGTAAACACAAAAATAATAGAAACTTTGTAATTTTATTCATGGATAATGCTCAGAGGCGTTACAAAGTTTTTTGGATAATTAAATGGAACTTAACTTACTCCCTGATAATTCCGCCGCTTTTAATAAGTCGTGTCTTTTTTGCGGAAAACATACGGAGTTCTTTAAGTCTTAGCCCGTTTGTTTGAGCTTTCTTCTCCCCGAGTAATCTGTTAAATCTCCTTGCGCATATTCTGGAGTAGATGCGTGAGTTCTCCATTCTTGAGAGCCTTTTCGATTTCCATGCGCAGAGATATACAGTTGTTCGTGGTGTGCCCGTTATCCTTATGATATTCGCAGAACTGCGTCGGGTCTTGACCACGTTTACTCTTCATTGGAATCGGGGGTTTGAATTGGTGATCCTCGGTACTTAGTACCTCTGCTGGGGTTTTCGTTAGGGGAGTCCACTGTCTCTCCCTATTTTCGTGTCTGTTTTCTTTTTGCGCCGAGAACTTGTTAGTTGTGCGGGTATCTTCCGCAGATCGACTTCCGGATGCTTCGCGCCATGACTTTTTGTACTTTCCGTTTGCGCTTAAGTCTGCCGGCCTGCTGTGTGGTGGTGGTGGCCGGTTTGTAGTGAGGTTTTTCTCGGTCTGCGCATAAACCTTGGCAGCCGCCATTATCTTTTCCCAACTCGTGGGGAGACCTTCCGTTCCCGATAACACCTTGACCATGTCGTCACACCTAACCGCGTACTTAAACTGAGCACGGATTAATTGTTCGCTAACACCTCCAATTTCTAATACTTCTTTATTATATCTGGTAATAAAATCTTCCAGATTCTCATCATCGCGACGCCAGATAACGTCGGATGTATCACGTTTTGACCGCCTTTGTTGGCTGAAGTGTGTTAAAAATTTTCTTCGGAGATCCTTCCACGATTCGATCTGCCCCGTTGGTAGGTTGTCAAACCAGATTCGCGCTGGGCCAGTTAGTGTTTGTACAAATAAGTGACACCACAGCGGAAGGGTCCAACCACCGACCAACCCTGCACTGGTGAATACCCTTAAATGATCATCAGGGTCGGTTAACCCATTGAATTTCCCAACATTAGATGGTAACTTGGCCCGTTCCAACGGAGCCAAAGCTATCTCTAATATAAACTTCGAGTTTTCTGCCGCTTCGTCCGGGCGATAAACTAAATCATAGTTATGCTCGGCCTCGGGGTTGTAAACCGCTCGAGGCCTGCATTTGTTATAGTTTGGGTGTAGTCTGTTGAAAACGCTGGTGTTTTCACTCAAACGGTATGTTCGATCGGATTCATCGGTGTGAGTATCCCGTTGGGAACCCAACCTATCATGCACCGATTGTCGTTGACGAGGACGAAATTCATCATGATGTTGTCTTCGGTAACTGCTTGTATCATCATAAGTTGATTCTTCTCGCTGAGAGGCATGAGCTCTTGATCCCGGCCTCCGGGATTGGGTTACAGGAGCAGTTTGAGCACATAACTGTGAGTATACCGCGTTTAATGCTCCTTGAGACCGGACATACCATGATATCGGGGTTTCCCCTGGTGGTAAAATTGATTGTGCAGGATTTGCTGGTAACATTCCTGGGGTTACAGGATCATTTGCTCGATTGGATTGGACCTCATTATCGTCCGAGGCTTCCTCAACAATCCCTTCTACCGGTAAATTGTTTCCGACGTTTGGTCGAGGACCAGGTTGCCGGTGAGATGACGAATTTTCTGCCATGTGCAAAGACAGAAAATAGAATGAACTGAATCGAAACGAGGTAGAAACTAGAAAAACTGAGAAAACGGTGGGCGCCAATGAAGAAACACTAACTAAATGGTCGGAACCGAGATAGTTAGGGGGTTTGAATCCGCATAAAGGGTTAGCTCTCTCTCGGTTGATTCAGTCGTAATGGATTAACTTCTCAGGTAGCTCTGCAAAAAAGAACACCGTTAGCCTCGCCAAGGGGAGAAGAGGGTTCTCTCCTTGACCCGACTCCGGCGTGAGAATAAGTATTGGTATCGGAGAAGATAAGTATTTGAAGAGTGAGAGTAGTCTGAGTTTATACCTGAACAGTTCTCTTATTTATAACCGGGAGTTTGGGAGGGAAAACCTGTTATTGAAAAGATAACGGAAAATGCCTAACGCCGTAGCGGTTATTTTTCTTCCGTTTGAATTCTTTGATCTGACGTCCCTTAGCCTCGATCCGATGTGAATGCACACGGATCGTGGTTTGATCTGTGGCTGGGGAATCGCCACGTGGAAAGTGATTAAGTGGAGATTACTCTCCAATTGCATGCCTTCGTTGTGATTCCAGGGTTGTCTATGGTAATGACACGTGTCCAGACGGTTATAACCGTCTGGGTGGTGCATGATTGTATTTCTTTCTAGAAGATTACTGCTGTAATCCGGTGTGATACCTTACTGTGTGGACACAGGCAAATAAATCCCAAGCCTGGGTAAAATAATATCTAAGTCTAGGTGTTGTGGCGGAAGTATTGTTCAAAGGCTTTTTAATCCTTTATTGAATGGGAGAAGGCGCAAAGATTTATGCTTATCTTTTGGGCGCGCGACTATAAGTTACTGATTCCTTTCTTCCTTTAGTGGGACCAGTGCGCGGCCGCGCAAGGTCAAAAAGCTAGAAAAGTTAATTTGTGGTATGGTCTCAAATCCTTTTTATGAGGTTTTTGGGACCTTACCCCTTCAGGAATTGTTTCACAACATATGGTATTTAAAGTTTTGTATTATTAGGGTAATTGTTTACATTGTCTTGTAATAAACAGAGAACAGAATACATATAAATTGTCTTTCATGTTTTAAAGGCACTAAGGCCCGCGTCCTTCCTATGTGAAGTAAGCAATCAATCATCAAACAATAGTTTCTGAAACATATGTGAAAAGCAGTCAGCAAAGAAAGTTGGCGAGTACATAGGTTTTGTATGTTAAATTCATGGCTTTGAATTCATATGCAATACCTCGTCCAACCTTGAGAGTCAACGAGTGTGAAATCTTGAAATCAAAAAGTGTTTAATATTGCAATATATTTTACCAACTTTACAAGTTGGTATTAGTAAAACAAAACCTTGTAGCCATGAATCTTAACTGAAAACATTTGTTTTGTAAAACTGAGTAGTAAATCGTCTTTGAAAGAAAACTTCGTATGGTTTATATCTTTAATTGAAAAGCATTGCGTGACATTGTTCAAAAAGCAATCGTCCTTGATAGAAACAAATCGTCCATTGTACGTGTCATAAACCATTGTACGTGTTATAAACCATTGTGTGTGTCATCAATCAATCGTCTGTGTCATGAGTAAATCATCCGTGTTTTAATTGTGAAAACTTTTGGTCGTTCTTTAATGAATACATTCAAACCTGTGTGACTCGACTATACCACCCATGGGTATCTTTAATTGACTAACAAATCAACACATGATTTGTTAATCAGAAACAGTTTCTGTCGTTCCCCAAACTACCCACCAAATCTAATGAATAGCCTAGTAATGAGATTGTCAGTCCTATGGTACCATAACATACTAATGGTCGGCTGGATTAACGCACCAACAAGTTCGTTCACATTATTGAAATCGTCGTGTTTTATATAAACCATAGACTTTGTTTTTGAAAACATGGAAAGCATTTTGGCACATATGAATCACCCCAAAAAAATTGAAAGCATAAAATAGGGGAGCTATGTACTCACTTGGGATTGCAAAGTATCCTTGAATCAAGTGAAATATCAAAGCTTCGAACGTATCCTAATGTGTCAGATGCTATGTTAGTGTAACGGTACATAATCGGGGGAATCAGATAGAATGAGGTTTTGTAAACCAAATGAGTGTTGGAACTCATCTGAAATGGTTTAACAAACTCAACATTCTAATTTGGAATGAATCCTAAGTGCTTTTGACTTGTTATGACTCGTTAAAGTAGTTTACGCTACTTTAACGTGTCATTTGCTTAAATACGTATTCGAATGGTTAATATGAGCTATGATAAGTCTTATATGCCAAAACATGTTTAATATGGCTGCAACATCAGTTTATATGTCAAAAAGTTGGTTACATATGCTTAAAACGGATTTATGCGCAAAAAGGACATTTTTGTCATTTTTAGGCATATAACAATCGACTTAGCATATCACTAACCAAACGACGTGACCATAAGGTATAACCTCAGGAGGTTATTCCCTATACAACTATGGTCACCTACATGTGTTTGGTCGGATCCTAAGATCGACCAAACGGGTCGGATTCGAAAGTCAAGGCGGTGGTCAAACCGCTCGACTTATGACGCTAAATAAGCACTAAATTAGAAGTGACGAGTTAAACATATCAAAACATGTTTAACTATGTTGAAAACTGATTTGGTATCAAAACTTAGTATTTTGATACCCGAAAATAGTTCTGTCGTAAAATGCACAAAATGTGCACTTTTGACCGAAACTTTGACTCGTCACTTCGACTAGTAAACGTGGTAATCGGTAGGTATAATCGCGAGGGATTATAACCTTCGTGATTACGATCACGTTGCAAAGTTCAATTGAACTTTGACTTGACCAAATCATGGTCAAAACCGAAAGTCAAATTGCTGCTTGACTTTTAGCTTAAAATAGCTAAAATAATTGAAATAGACTAGGATGAGAACTTACTTGTGTTTGAAAACACTTATGATCTTAGATGGGAGGTCTCCAAAGTATGGAAGCATGCTACAAGAATGTGGGAGATGAGAAGAGAATGAACGAGCAACGAAGTTGGACAAAGGCCTTGCTATTTATAATTGTTTAGGAGGTGTAGGATCATGCCAAGTGTTATGAGTGTTCTCCAAGGCTTCATAAGATCATAACAAGTGTCAAGATCAGGTTTTAGGCTTGGTGAACACACAAACTTGGGCTCCAAGATCAAAAACAAGTTGCTGCCAGACTGCTGTTGTTGCTGGAATTAAAATTCTATTACTGGGTGTCTCTCATGCTCCATGAGAGATTTGGGCTCAGTCTCTCGCACCCCGCCAGAGGCCCAGTTTCAGAAAATGGCAAAAATGGTCCCTGCACATGTTTTTATGTGTTTTTACACGTTTAACCCCCCGTTAACCCAAATTTCAGGCTTTATAAGCACGTTAAAGCATAAGGGACTTGAATTATGTCTGGAAATGTCATGGATGTCGGTTCATTCGGTTGTACGGTCGCGTTTTTCGCTTAATTACGACAAACGCTCAAACGGACGCGAAAACGACCGAAATTATGCAACGAATGATATTTTTGCATTCTCACACTAAAATATGAGATTTTAATGAATACAAAAATTTTTGGATGTGCGTACGTGTTTAGTATTAAAAAATACGAGAGTCGGCAGACTTTCGTAGTTTGATGCAAATAGTCCCAGTGATCGAATAAGCATGTTTTTGCCATACCGAACCCTTCAAAACTTATTTCTAACTTATGTAAAGGGTATTTATGGTATGTTTAGCTTATTTCACTATTCCAGAGTGTACGCCGCGTTAAACTGATTACGTTTGCGTAACAGTTTACGTATAACTTCTAGAAAAAGCTCTTGAGAGTTCGAAATCGTACAAGGATTGAAATGTGTAATTGTCAAATGTAATTATACAAATTCCGGGAATGAAACACAAGATTTCATTGGATTCGAAATTGTTTGGAATTGTATACTGGTTGTAAAGGCACAAATGTCACAATTGTTGACTTATTTAACAAATTTTTGAAAAGTTGGTTTTTAGTGAATTATTGACAACGAATTGTTGATACTTTTCGTTGAAATTAAAATTTTTAGATATATACTTATAACAACGAATATCTCATTTGTGTAGATATAGCAAATCTATTTTTTTCAGAAGCATAATATTTGTGCGTATTTGAACAAAGAAGATACAGGTTTAACGATCTGTCACCAACTCATAGACATACTTATATGTCTAGTCGTTATGCAACTTACATGTCTAAAATTTGTTGCGCATATACTATCAGGACTATAGTCTTTGAAAACATGATTAGAAGCTTATAGGAAACTGGTACTTGCATTACAACAGAGAAATTACATGCATTAGAGTAATAATTCAAGCGTCTTTGTATCTTGTAAGGCCTAAAAAAATCAAGTGTCTCCCAGTTAGATCATCACTTTTAAAATTGTTTGAAAATGTACTAAAATCTTTAATTAAAAACTCAAAGTGTAAGCATGAGAAAGTTTTATAAAAAAAATTCGATAAAAACTGAGTGTAAGAGCAGCAGAAATGCTTAAATAAAATCCCCGAGAAAAATACAAATAGAAATTTTAATATTAAATTTCTAAATATTTATTTAATAACTAATTTCTCCAACTAGAAATGTCATCTTCAAATTCCGGATAGCTTCATGCAACATCCTAGTAGCCATTCATTAATTCAATAATCAATCTTACATGCATGCAAAAGTCAGCTAACTAAATCTAGTTCTGACTGAAGTTGACCATCTTTGATCGATTACGAGCAATTAGGTAGAGTTGGAGAAAATAGCTTTGACAACGTACGTTGTAGATATTACTCGGTTCAGACTTCTAGACCTAGTTTTACAACGTTCTATCTAATAACAAAACAAAATATTTGTAACATTTGATTGGTCCATCTTACTTTCATTTATATGCTTAGAATATATTGTGTTTTTTTTTATTAATTTATGTTTATTACCTTGAACTTTGATTTAGTTATCAACTGACCCTTGAAATCCGATAATTCTTTTTTTAGATGATTTACATTTATGCCCATGAACTTTAATAGATTTATTACACGGAGGTTTAATTATAATTCTTTTTCTATAAATGATTTCCGCCTTGACCCCCCAACACTTGAATTGAGTTATCATGCGGGCTTTGAAGTTTAATTAAGTTATTTTTTCATATTTATAACAAATGTTTTTTTAATCCTTTTATAAGTTTAATTCTTTTTATATTTTACTTTTTTTATATACCTTATTATAGTTAAAGATAACTTTTAACTCTAGACATATTTACTTAACCGTGTTGAGTGCTAATTGTTACCTTTCTTTTAGATAAAAGTTTGTATGATCTATAATAACACATCGATATATTATTGAAAAATACATCCTCGCTAGCACCCTCCTATGACTTCGTCGTGAAACACGGGCTCCAATACTAGTTGTTTATAATAGTAAAATATTGTAGCACACACATTAATATATGTGCTTCACAAAAAGAAAAAAAAAACCGCGTTATTTGGAAAATAGAAATAAGGTAATACAAAAATTGATACTTTTATGTGCTATTGTTTTGACATTTATTAAATTGATAAAAGTAGCACTTTCATATGGTATCATTTTTTATATCATTACTTTACCTATGTTCCAAAAGTATATATATTCTAGACTTCAAAACACATGTTATAAATAAGGTTATCAAATATTAGATTTCTAAATTCTAAAAGATATAAAAATATAATTCATAAGTTTAGCGTCTACATGTGATTTATACCTTTTGTCAACAATTGCCCATTTTTTTAAACATTTTTTGCATAATAAACGCAAGTGGATAGATTGATGTAGTACTCAATGGTAGGATCGGTATTTGGTATTAGTATTTGGTACTGGTACCGGTACCTTTACCGAATTTCAGGTACCAAATTTTTTCGATACCAGTTCGGTAGCCAATTTTGGATATTTTCGGTACTGGTACCTGTTCTGTACCGTACAAGTAAAATACCGTTTTACCTATATATACCGGTACTGAACCGGTCCCATACCGAATTATTTAGAGTAGAATAAATATCACTCACATGTTAATATTTGATATAATATATACTTGTACAAAAAAGGAGCATTTTATACTGATGTTTTAAACTTAATAAAACAGTTAGTGGTATCAGTAAAAAAACAATGTTGTTTAATAAAATAGATATACATTTACACGGTTCCATAACTGTAATAAAAAAGTTTCTTAACCATGGTTGAAAAACTAAATATAGCAGATCCCGAACGTTATAATTAGTATATCTAAAAATAGTGGTTTAAAATTGGTAATTAATTTATTATCTAAAAAAATAAAATTAATTTTTTAGAGTGTCATATAGAACCGGTTTATATATATATATAGAGTGAGAACGCATTCTTGCCAAACACGTGGCGCTGGACATGATCAGGGTCCGAGGGGTTTTTTTGTCTTTTCAATCTTCTTTTATTTTCCCAACGCGCTATAACATTTTCTGGCATCTAAGATTTTTTTGGCGTTAATTGTATTTATTAAACTTTATGGCGTTGAACTAACTGTTTTTGTGTCACATAGATAATTTTTTGGCGTTATAGCGTTTTCTGGTTGATTTTTTTGGCGTTTTGTATAATAATTCACTACGACTCATTAATATTTTCATAAGATTACAATAAGACCAAATGTGTTTTTTTTTTTTTTTTTTTTTTTGCGTTTAGTGACTTTTTTGGCGTTTAATACATTTGAATAGGTTCTTTGCCAGCACCCGTTCTCACAGTTTTCATACTACTAGCGTTTTGGTGTTTGTAGTTTTTGACGTTTTATATAATAATGTATTTTATTTGTAGAAAATTAGATAACAAAACAACATATAACTTGATAACAAAACAATATAAAATGAAAATAAAAAAAAACTAAAAATGGTAATCTAATTTATCTTCCGAATCTTCACTGTCATCAGCCTCTTTCTTCTTGAATTTGTTTTGGCGTTTTGAACATATTTGAATAACTTAGCTAGATGCCAACTTTCCTACATAAACCCCGTCTTTTTTAGACGAAGCTGCTTAGTTGCATCCTGTGTTTTGGTGTGATATTATTGTTTGGTGGCATATCATTGAAGATCAACTCTTGCTTGATGCTATTTATAATAATGGAGTCCAAAATAGCATTTTACACTTGTGTTGATCCCTTTATACCATGCCGATATTCATCAAGAACAAAGCGCACATGATGGCATATCACTGTCATCAGTCTCTTTTTCTTGAATATTTGTCCATCTCATTCAGCAAAATATTATTGAGATAACCCTCTCAGAAGAAGAATCCATTCAGTGAAAGCTTTGCCATATGTGGTTATTTTAACTAACATTTTTTGACGTTTTAAAGTGAGTGGTTTCTAGAGGATATGGCGTTTGATTTTCTGGGTGTGATCAATTCATTGTGTATAGACCCCTCTCTTATAGGAGTTTTTTTGGCGCGTAGTTTAGGTAGAACTTTTTTATTGTAATAAATGATAGTAATAAAGTAACCGTCTTTTCAGTTACTGTTTTTGTATTTACTGGTTTGATCAGCTTTATCAGTTTTATAGGTGATAGACGTCCCATCTTCTAAGTTTAGCGTTTTTTTAAATGCCGTTATGCAGACCAAGATGACAAAATACAATAACAGAGAAAATAAAATATTAAGCAGGAATATTTCTTGTTATTTCTGGTGTTTTGTAAGCAATAACATTTTTTAGTATTTTTTGGCGTTTTGCAAATAAATAGAGAAATATATCATTTAATTATCTTTAAAAAAAGTAGATTACATAGAAGAAAAAAAAGAAAAAAAAATTAAAACCCTTCGTCAGAATGTACTTTATCCGAAAAGTATTCATCACTTGCGTCATCTTCTTCTTTGGAGTCTTCATCCATGCCATCACCTTCACCTTCATCGGCTTCTTGTTCCTGAAGATTCTAAAGCCTCCACATGAACATGTTTTGCATTAACTCCAATTTTGAGTCCATTTCTGTGTTCACACAAGTGGCGTTATGCAATTCTTCCATGAAACCAAGCCCCTGCTTTGTCATGATGTTTTCAATCCAGTACACTTCCTCCTCTCCGTTGTTATATATAACGGTCACCATGTATGTTTCATCATCAAAACGCCATGATGTCATGACAGGGACCGGCTTTACATCTGCTTTGATTGATCCAAATTTCCTTGTTAATGCTTTCATAAGCATATGTGTTTCATGGCATTCGTTGTCCAGAGCGATGCCAAAGGATAGGATACCCCTCTGTACCACTTCTTCCATCTTCAAAATTGCCTTGATTGTCCTAACATATACCCTCCTTCTGTTGTCAAAACGTAGGACGAATCGCCTGATTGCCAGAGTGTATCTCCACTAAACGGTTGTTGGCATTTTTGGAGTTTTGGTTAAATTGGCGTTTTTGGTTAAATATGTTTTTTTGCAGAAATGGATAGATTGAAGTGATTATGTAAGCGATGTTTCTACGTCGTTTATATAATGATGTTTTTGGCGCGTAATTTAGAAGGGAATTTCTTCTAATAAATGTTAATAACTGAAATTCAGTTACTTTGTTGTTTTCTCATATAATATCCAACGTGTACTTCACGTATGACAACGTGCATGATTTGTTCTATAACATGTGTGATAAATGTTTTCAATATGCGTGATTATTGTGTTTCAACAAGCGTGATTTTGGATTTTTGAGTTATAACGTGCGTGATTTTAATATGAACGTGCGTAATTACCTGTCGTACGTGATGTACATTAAGCCGTAATGTACGTTAACCTTCCTCTATATATATAGGGGATGGATCATGAGAAAACTAGTTTAAATGAGAAAACCAAAAGACTAACTAAAAAAGCCTAAAAAACATACCAAATTTTTCTTTTACATTTTTTTATAAAAAAAATCGCTATTTTTTATGTATGGAAAAAAAATTCAAAAAAAAAAGTTGTACTGCCCATGTGCACTAATACGGATATAATGCACATGTGTAGTACACATATAATGCACGTATACAGTGCAAGTTTTTTTTTTTGAAATTTTTTATATATAAAAAATAGCGATTTTTTTTATAAAAATTTGTAAAAAAAAATTTGTATGTTTTTTAGGCTTTTTTAGTTAGTTTCTAGTTTTCTCATTTAGATGTAGTTTTCTCATGATCCTCTCCATATATATATATATATATATAGGATAAGGATCGGTTATGAACCACCTTTTATTGCGAGAGTCACGAGAACCAATGTGAACACAACCAAAAATACCTAAAAAACACACAATTTTTTTAATATTTAAAAAATCGCTATATTTCGTTCCTAAAAAAATTCGAGTAACAATTATCGATGCACATGTGCGTATGTATCATTTCTTTTACAAATTTCGTAATACATTACCAGTATTAGACAATTGCACTTTCATTTACACTATCATCCGTAATACACTACTTTTTTACATTACCAATATTAAAAATGCACATGTGCATCTGTGAGGACCGCGAGTTCAGGTTTTCGAACGCGCTCAGACCGGATCTAACACCTATAGACTTGTGCGGAATCCAAGAAAGTAGTAGGAGAGAGTAACACGGTAGACACCGTTTAACATCATTCTCGTTGATAATAGAAACGATTACAAGAACCTGAGAGAATTTCGACAGGGCTTTGCCTTGGGTGCCAAGAGTTCAGTACAAAATCAGGACCCAAGCACCTCTATTTATAGAGGCTACCCATCCGGATGAAACCACCACTACTGCCCATCCATCCGGATGGGGATGTCCATCCGTCCGGATGGACTTACATCACAAGACTAAACCTTTGTTTCATCCGGACACTATACAATACATACTTTAAACATTACAAAGACATCAAATAGGTTAAACAAAGACTCGATACAGACGAAAGCTACAGACATAGTGCATTCACAGACTCCCCCTTGGATGTAGCTGTAGTCTTCTTCCTGTATAGTCTTGATCAATCCTTCCTGTTGCGTCTTCTCTCCCTGTACTTTCTCTTTCTCTCCTCTACATGTTCTGCCAGCATTCTCTTTTGTTTGTGTCTCCCTTCATTTATCCACCATTCACACTTTTCCTTGATTCCATCCACTGTCTTCGACCATCAGGGAATTTTTCGTTCTTCAGATTCAATCGGAGTTTGATCAGTCTCAAAACTCCCCATTCCTAGTCTCCATTTAGCACGCTTTGCTTCTTTGGCCATCTTTCTATCCATTCTTTCATTATGGCGCTATTCTTTGAGAAATTCTTCCGATTCAAGATCCCTCCATTTAGACTCCCCATAACGGCCTGAATTAATGTCTTTCTCAAAGAAAACTTTCACCAATTTCTGATATCTTAACGCCTGCTCTTTGCCTGCTTCATAATACATGATCTTGTTGAAGAAGAGGCATTCAATATCCTTCTTTGAGCAGTTCACAACCCACATAGGATCAAGAACGTGAATGCATCTCCAAGTCTTTCCGTCAAACAACGTTATCACTGCCTCACATGTCTTTGGATTGAAGACCCAGCCTTTGAAATCCTTGTAGAAATCTTGCTCCATCTCTTTTAAAGGCATGTTCTTCATACAACGTGGTCGTCTGACATGTAATGTGATATCTTTCTCACCTGTAACTGGATCAACTTTAATTGTACGCTTTGGTCTATAAGGCTTCCAATCTAGAAAGTTCAATGTAGCTTGATACTTTATATACCTCCACAATCTTTGTTCTTATAATCTTACCTATGGACCATGAAGACATTGCTGAAGGTTCTTTGTTTTCACTAATTCTTCAACATCCCACCAAGGTAGTGTTCGTATGTCTTTTAGAAACTTGAAGTATTGAACACCATATTCATGTTTGATAGCGTAAACCTTCATGTCTTCCAGATAACCCCATGACAATATGTCTCCAAGTGATTCGTCCGGATGCTGAGTGAAGAACTTTAATGGTCTCTTGAACTTTCTTTCTTCAACCATTGGCTGCTTAAACCACTTTTTTCTTTCTTCTCTAAGCTCTTCCTCTGAAAGCGTCTTTGGAGGACCATCTGTACTAATCTTTTCAGAAACTTTCCTTTTGAGGTCATCTTCATTGTGAGTGTGGAATAATTCAGCAAAAGTAGGAAAATTATCATCTTGATCGGCATAGTGAAATGGAGCATCTTGGTCAGAATCAAATGAATCATCTTCAACAATCACATCATTGAAATCATCCACATCTTCCACAAACTTTAACACATATTCACTATCAGGAGCTGTTGGAATCTCATCTTCAATATCAAACTTCAAGTTTTCATCATTCATTCCCAATGCTTCCAACATCGACTCCCTAGTCCAATTTTCGACTAGTTCTCCCTCTTCGACATCATGACTCAGATAAATAACTTTGGGAGTATTAGAAAATACCTTTTGAAGATTAGCATCCTTTGCACCCGATGTAGACTCCCCTGAGGCTGTTCTTCCTCTCTTTCCTCGTTTAGTGTATCATCAAGATAATCATCGACTTGATGGCCACCAGGTGGTCTCACAATCAGTGCACCTCCATTACCTCCCTGATCATCATCATAATCTTTATCATCATCACTTTCATGAAAGTCATCAATGTCTTTCATATCATCATCCTCTTCATCCTCATCGTCTATCTCTTCGTCAACCTTTTCATCAACCTGAGCTTTATTAGCTTCTTTTGCTTTCAATCGTCGCCTTTCAACTTCGATTCTTCTAGCATTACCTTCCCTGTTGTAAGATACATTTTTCAATTCACCAACAAGGATGAAAAATTGTGATGGAACTAGAGCATTTTCTTCATTCACTTCAACCTCTGCAACATTAACTTCAACATCTGCAGTATTCACGTCAGCATCTGGTTGTTGCTCTTGTTGCCTCAATGATCCAAGAATTTCTTCATTATCAACTACGACACCCTTTCCTTTATCTTTTAAAGCTTCAGCGGCTTCTTCAGCATCTTTCTGTTCTTTCTCCATCCTCCGAGCCTCAGCTCTTCGGATTTCAATATCATCGAAAGCCGCATGCACATTGAAGCCAAGTCTGTCTTCTATCACAGCGTATAACATTTCTATCTGCTTAGACTTGTTTTCATCTTTGACTTTCAGATCTTCTATCTCCTTTTTCAAGATCTCATTAGCATTGCTTATTGTCGTGTTAGCATCATTCAAATCGTAGTTTTCAACTAGCAGCTCATCAATTGCTTCATTCAAAGCATTGTTACCTGCTTCAACATCCAACAATCTTTCATTAATCGCAAAGACCTCATTCTTGAGTACGACATTTTCTGTTTCAACCTGCTTCAGCTTCTCCTCTGTTTCTACTTTTGTTTTCTCTAATTCAGCAACTTTCTTTGACAATTCATTAACTTTTGCATCATTAAAGAAATCTCCAAAATCTTCTAAACCTGTTGGACCAGCATCAAGGATTGATGGAACTTTAGGAAAACCTTGACTTGAACCTTCTTTCCTGGGAGTTGGAATTTCTTTGTAGTATATCCCGGTTCTTCAACAGTCTTTGGAGGTTGCTCAGGTGTTATAACATGAACTTCTTCTTGAACTGGAATTGATTCTGGAGTTGGAGAAGCTGGAGGTGTAGCCATTCTGAATTCACTCTTAACATGAATCTCCACTTCATCGTTTTAAACTCTTTCAATTTCTGGAATCTGTTCAGGAATAGAAGTTGTAATCTTTCTGGCTTTCCTTCTTCTTGCAACTTTACCTGTTCGCTGAGCTTTACGCTTCTGTATACCTTTACACTTCGATAACTTTCCCTTTTAAACAGCTGAAGGCTCGTAAGTTGCATCTTCATCATCAGAACCTTTCTTCTTCCTGGAAGGACCTTTCATTCTGAATTTCCCACTAACATATGATGTTGGTGCCATCTTTGTAACCTCTATGCCACTTTCAGTTTCACTTGAATCCGTACGCACCTCACCTTCAACTAATATTTCTTTAACTGTTTCACCACCTTCTGCAGCTTCTACATTCTTTGCTTTCTCAGCTTCTTGAGCAGCTTTTGCAGCATCTTGAGCAACTTGAACAGTTGAAATCGTTTCATATTCATCAAAAGTCATATTAAGAACATCCTCACCTGTCACATTAACATTCTCTGGAGGATCTTCATCTGGCTCACCAATCAAATGCGGTGGTGATTTATGTTTCTTTGGAGCTCTCTTTGGTGCAGCTTTAGGAGTTGTAGCCTTCGGAGTTCTAGCTATTGGAGTTCTCTTTTTCTTCTTTTCATCTTTCTTCACCCACCATCTAGTCTTCTTAGGCACAAACTGCTCCATCTTCTCTGTTTCATTATTAGAACCACTATTATCGTGCCTCCATTTGTCATCTTCTAGGGCCTGATAATCTGATTTCTCTATCGCAACACATTTCTTTCTGAACTTTGGTTCTTTTCCCTTTTGAACTCCTCTATAAACATCTAACCTCTTAAAGGTTTCGTTGTCCATATGTTCTAACTTCAGCTCGTCACCATCAACCTTCGGTAAGTTTGGAATCTGATTGTCTAGCAACATTTATACAAACCTTGGATATTGCAAGAAACGTTCACCTTTGATGTTATCCAACATATGATTGAAGATCACTTGTGATATTTTGTATGATCTATTCAGAATCAAACAAGTGATTATGTTCATGATGTAGTCAGCAGATTCATCATAAGCACCCTTCCTATGTCCCAAAGCATGAACAACTGATTGTACTAGGAATTTGTAAGGCTTCGACAGCTTCGACTTTGTGTATGCTGGATCATTAACAAACCCAGTATAACCCATTCTCATCCATAAGCCTTTGCATAATCTTTCTGGAACAATTATTAGATCTTCGTCGTTATCTTTTAAATCCAAAACCCTCCAAATATCGCCAACGGTGAATTTAACTGCCACATCTATATCTTTTCAATTCTCATCCTTCATCTTTACTGCAGCATGTATCGCTTTGTCGTCTTCAACATAATGTGCTGAATTCCAGAATGCCCTCACATGAGACTCGTAACACTTATGTTGATCTGTCAGCGCTTTGTGTATTCTACCATCTTCGATAAACTTTAAGATCTCTTCGAACGGACCCATCTTTGGCAATGATTTATCAAGAACACAACAAATATTGTGCTTGTTGTGAATATCTGAACTCTTAGCCTGCACAAATAACATCATTAGATATTGCACGTTTATCAAGAAAATGTTGCGCTTTGAAAATTTTCCAACACTTAGGAAAAAATTCACCATTCAACAGCATTCATTCCATCCGGATGGGCTTGGTCCGGATGGATATTAATACACTTGGTCTCGATGAGCGTCTTTCCGGATGGCCTATTTCTTCCCAATGGATACAAACACACTACTGTTCAAATCACACACCCTATTTTGTCCGGATGGGCAAATTCGGAACTTCATCCGGATGAACATAAAGATGAACACTCAAGAATCTACACTTGATTTTTTGTTAGATTTTATAAAATTGAAGTTTAAATCTCTTAAAAATAGTGCCGATTAACATGAATCTATGATCAATTTCATGAAAAACGTCCCAAGACAACCTAGATCTAAGTATAAGTGAAGTCGGCTCATTCGGATGTACAATTGAAGCATTAAATGATGAAATTTTGAGAGTTTACGTTCAACATATTGAATGTTGTGCCAATCAACACCCTCAGGACTAAATTTTGGCAGCGTAACGGCTAGGATTGGACTAAAAAGTTTTGAGAGTGAAAGAGTTATATCTGTCACACCCTGGCTTTGCGGAAGCGTGGTTAATTTTGGTGTGACTTCTTAATATCATAGCTTAATCATACCAAAGCTATATGAGTTAAAAACATGCAAGATCATCCATTAAGTTTTGAAAACCAACACAATACCATCTGTTTTAACATACCCTGACAAACATAATCTTGTTCATCCAACATTACAAACTTGAAACATAACATAGACATGGGTTAAGGGCTGTGTCTGGTCCAGGAAAGAGACACATCCCCTAAACCCCGGATGACCTTGGAAACTAGTGCAGCGGAAAACATGCCATACCGTGCCAGATCTCGTTAATTTCCTGAAATACATGTAAGTTGAAAAATCAACAATAATGTTGAGCGAGTTCATGTGTAAGTGAGTATGTAAAACACTTGCGAGTATAAAAATAGTTGTGGTATGTAGCAGTGTAAGAGGACTTGTGATCACCAATGGTTTGCAAGGCCACTGACATATGTGAAGTGCAAATAGGGAGACTCAAACCTAGCAGATTTCGCCACGGCAAAGTATGTGGACAAAGTCACCCCACGGTCCGTTTCTAGTTTGGCCGGGGGCTGGGCTCGCTACACCCAGATAGATCTACCGCTCCTGTCCCTCGGTCCCTCCATGAGGACTAATGGCCCCATGTTGTTCCTATCCACTCACATGATCGTATAACACCTCCTTACGTTAAACATACCGTTGTAAAGTACTCGTAAATCATAGTAACATGTATTTCACCCCCGCGGTTAAGTAAACTGAAAACAGTTAGAGAAAAGGGGGACATGAACTCACAGTGAATGCGCGTCTCTACCAAGTGTCTCCAATACAGTAAGCTGTGCAACGACCTACAAGTGCTAATTCTATTAGACGGACGGCCGTGCCTTAGCTTTACAGTTTATGTCTTTGGGAAATAGTTAGACAACTATTTCGTGTTTATGTTCCGTATACACTTGGTAGTTATTCTTCTTCCCAAGGATGGGGGATACAATACATGTGCGTAAGTTACGTTTTATCAATCGTGTGGTAATGTAATTACCGGTGTAACTTATATGTTTGTGGAAGCGTTCGTAAAGTTTTGGGATCATTAACGCTTGTAAATATTATTTTTTTACTCTTAAAATAATATTTATGTAGTTTCACAAAATAATCATAAACAGTGTTGTGACAAAATATATTTATCACGTTAATCTTTGTGAAAGTCCCACCTCCGAATATTTGGTAAAATATAGTGCTGGCGAAATTTATGTTTCGAAAATATGTCCAAAAATAGTTCTAACACTTGTTGTGTAAATAATTCTAAGTGTTAGGTTTTTAGAAAATTTCGCCAGAGTTTCCTCTGTAACTGGAGGTGGCCACGCTTTCAAGCGTATCATTTTCTTTTAACAAATCAATTCAACAACTTCTTTATTCAATCAAACAATTTCCGACACATCAAACTAGTCGACAAGTATGTAAATCGCATAATCGCATGAACTTGCAGTTTTTCCGAATCTATAGTGTAAATCCCCTTTATATATGTAGATCTTTATATAAAGTAACCTTGATCTCGTAAAAACCTTGTGACTAGAGAAATCCGTCTTTACAACTTTTAGTCATTTTTTTCCCAAAAAAATAGTTATTTGTCGGATCTTTTCATTTCACAAGTGTCTACACACATGTGGTTTATAAAATCATGTTTATTAGTGTAAGATCCTTTCTTTAAAATACATGGTTTCTTAAATGTGTGGTTCTTCAAAAATACCACTTGCAGATACGTAGATCTGCTAGTTTTAAACTCCATTGTACAAGTTAAATTACTTTTACACAAGTAAAATATTTTTACACAAGTTCATGTATCTTGTGTGGTAGAGTTTCACCTTTTAACCCTTGTATCTTTCAAAAACGAGCTTATGTGAAGATACATGATCATACAAAGTCGGGTTAAACGGTGATCCGAGCTACCACATCATAGATCGGGTCTCAAAAATAACAATTTTCAAGTCCTACAACTTTTACACAACACATGTGTTATTAACCACCACTTTTATAGTTTTTACTAGACTTTTATGCATCAAAACATAAGTTAACGATATTTCACTGACAAAATTCCTTTTAACCACTTTAGATATGTTCAAGAACAAGTTTTAAATGTTATACCTCTAGCTCGGGGCAAGGGAAGAATCTTGGCGAAAAGTGGGTGGATAAAAGCTAACGGTAGAGGTCCTTCGTGTTCCGCTTGCTCCGAGGCTCCTAATACGTGATCCTTAACGCGTGTATGATCTTGGAATGCAAGAATCAACAACCGAAAATATGATGGTGGGTGGGATGAGGTTCGGCCGAGAGTGGATAGGGAGGGAGAGAGTATGTTGTGGTGAGTGGTGTTTAGTGAAAATGATCATGTGTCTAGGTGTTATTTTATAAGCAAACTTTAGGGTATTAACCAATGGAAAATGTGTATGCTAGATATTTGGCAAGGAGATTAAAATATTAATCAAGTACCAAGGGGGTGTCCCCCATGAGGACCGAAATCGTAGGGGGGGGGGTTATTTGGTTAGGTTGTGACTAATCACTAAGTATTAGTTAAATCAAACTAAGTTAGATTAAGTGTTTAACCCCGTTACTTGTATGTTATGAGTTATGACGGGTGTTAGGGTAATCAGGGACCCTAACTGGCTCAGAAAAATATAATTAGTGAAAATATTAATATTTTCATGTTCCGGGTAAAGTCCGGTTGTTCGGTTGGATAGTAATCCGTTAAAGCGTTACAAAAGCTTTAAAGTGTCGTTATTGTTATTTTTAGTGACACCATTTGTTTTCCCGACACTCTAGAAAGTGTCTAGTGTTATTTTCTCATGTTCTGGCACTTTACTAGTCAGCTAGAAGCTGGATTAATTATTAAAGTGCTGTGTTTGGTACTTAAAGTACGTTTTTGGCACATCCGAATCAGTGTATCTTATTCCTAGAGACGCAGTACCACAACCCTTATATCCCTACACTCACTACCAGTGTAGCCAAAATATTTGAGGCTCTTAACAGGCCTTAGAGGCAGTGTTTGCCTGATGCTGGTCATATCAGCATGTTCACTGTGTATCCGTTTAGTGCTACTGTGCTTTTTGTGCATCATGTTTGTCACTAAGGTGCCGTGTGTAAATAATGTAGTGACAGCATATAAAGTATGATGCAAGTAAGTGCATGTATCAGTATGCAGGTAGCAGTTTATCAGCTAGTTTCAAACAAGCACAGTAATTAAGCAGTAATTAATCATTAATTAAGTTGTACGGATACCTGGTTTAGTGCGGGTTGTCACATTCTCCCCCCGTTAAATAAATTTCGTCCCGAAATTTAAGTTCTGCTTGTAGATGCAGAGTTCTTAGGAAATAGGTGGGGGTATTTCTCTTTCATCCGGTCCTCACGCTCCCAGGTGTATTCAGGACCATGTCTGGCATTCCAACGTACTTTGACGAGTTTGACACTGCTCCAGCGGGTCTTGTTAACTTTCCAATCTGTGACCTCAACAGGTTCTTCAACGAAGTGGAGCGTGTCGTCAATATGGATCTCGTCGATGGGAATGGCAACGTCAACTTGAGTTGGACTTTTCTTTAGATTGGATACATGAAATGTATCGTGAACGCCATTTAGTTCAGCGGGTAGGTCCAACTTGTATGCTACCGTCCCAATTCTTTCTAGAATTCTAAAGGGACCAATGTAACGTGGATTTAACTTCCCACGCTTTCCAAAGCGCGCCACCCCTTTCCAGGGTGATACCTTCAGTAAAACCATTTCTCCAACTTGAAAATCCACATGTTTTCGGTTTGGATCCGCATAGGCCTTTTGTCTGTGGCGAGCTGCTTCGATGCGTTTAAGAATTTGCACGATCTTGTCTGTCGTCTCTTGGACGATCTCGGGACCAGCAAGCTGCCTATCACCCGCGTCAGACCAACATAGTGGTGATCGGCACTTGCGTCCGTATAGGGCCTCAAATGGCGCGACACCAATACTGGTGTGGTAGCTGTTGTTGTATGAAAATTCGACCAAAGGTAAGTGTTTATCCCAGCTACCGCCTAAATCAATAACACATGCTCTCAGCATGTCTTCCAAAGTCTGTATCGTTCGCTCGCTCTGGCCGTCAGTTTGCGGATGGAATGCAGTGCTCAGATTCAATTGTGAGCCAAAAGATTCTTGGAAGGATTGCCATATCCTTGACACAAACCTTCCGTCTCTATCGGAGATGATCGAGAGAGGTACTCCATGACGTGCTACGATCTCTCTCATGTAAATTTCCGCAAGTTTACTTGTACTGTCTTTCTCCTTGATTGGCAGAAAGTGTGCGGACTTTGTTAGGCGGTCAACAATCACCCAAATCATATCATGGCCTCTTGGCGTTCTTGGCAATTTCGTAACAAAATCCATTGAGATTTGTTCCCATTTCCACTTGGGAATCTCAGGTTGTTGCAGCAGCCCCGAGGGCTTCTGGTATTCCGCCTTAACCTTCGCGCAAGTTAAACATTTGCTCACGTAGACAGCAACGTCGCCTTTCATCCTAGGCCACCAGTAGTAATCCTTGAGATCTTGATACATCTTATCCGATCCAGGGTGGATAGAGTACCGTGACTTGTGCGCTTCGTCGAAAATAACTTCCCTTAATCCACCAAACAGAGGAACCCAAATCCTTTTCTCAAAACATAACGTTCCTTCCTCGTTTGGTTCCAAAAGCTTCTCCATTCCACGGAGATATTCTTCCTCAAGGTTTCCCTCCTTGAGAGCTTCCTTTTGTGCAGCACGAATGCGCAAGGAAAGATCGGTTCGTATAATCATTTCCAAAGCTCTAACCCTTATGGGCTTGATTCTTTCTTTACGACTTAGGGCATCGGCGACTACATTCGCCTTCCCTGGGTGATACTTTATCTCGCAGTCGTAGTCGTTTAGCAACTCAACCCATCGTCTTTGCCTCATATTCAACTCCTTCTGGTTGAATATATGCTGTAGGCTTTTGTGATCTGTGAAGATTGTGCACTTCGTACCATAC
>JARYGA010016074.1:0-20825 GCA_030545235.1 Helianthus tuberosus
ATAGTAATAACAATAATAATTAATAATAATAAAGCATATGCACATATTGAGTTGCTTATTGACCAATAATGATAATAATAATAATAATAATAATAATAATAATAATAATAATAATAACAATAATAATAATAATAATAAATAGTAATAATAATAAATAGTAATAATAATAATAAATAGCAATAATAATAATAATAAGAAAGCATATGCACATATTGAGTTGCTCATTGACCAATACTAATAATAATAATAATAATAATAATAATAATAATAATAATAATAATAATAATAATAATCTAACTATGATAATAGAGAAAGTGAATGAATAGTGTTTTGAGATGGTGTTGTACTGTGATTGGCTATTCAGGTGGTTCTCATGTGTGTCAAGTGGTGGTATCTGATGGCTGAGACACATACGCATTAAGAGGCATGGCTTCATATTGCCCAACTCCCGAACAACATACGCCGCTAACCTAGAAGGTTAATCGGCTTAGGGTTAGAAGGGGTGCTAATGGTTCATTAGGGATGGAAGGGGGTGTGGTTCGACGCTGGGTTTAAGGGTGGTTTGTGGCGAGACATTGTGGTTGATAGCGGTGGCTAGGGTTCCGATGCGCCTAGGAAGCGCCGGCAACCCATCACGTGTAATATACGTTTATAGGTTGATGATTATTTTGAAATTGAAATTTGTTGATTGTTACAGTTACTGTTGTTGATAACAGAAGCAGACCACTACAATATCTATGTTTACAGGAAAAGTTGAATTCTACTTAATTGGTTGTAAGTTCAAATATGATTTATCATCAGAACCGATTGGGTTATATACTTATATCATTCAGCAGATGTATGTTCTCTTTTTAATTGTTAGTTTTATTTTTAAAGATTCCAGGATTTGAACAAAAATGATGAGCAATGGCAAAGTTTTCTGTTCTGTTTTTGTTAGTGCTATTACAAGTTTTGATAGAGTTTTGATGAGGAGAGTGATTGTGTAGGATTAAAGGCATAATTATGTTAATTTATGGTGTTTATGATCTCTGGTTTGTTCTTATTTTGGTTTCTTTAGTCTGCATGTATCCAACTTTATACCATTAGGAGCTATATAGAATGTGTAAATACTAATAACGTGGGGTTTCATGCATCATTTAACCATGACTGGACCTGATCCATGTATGTATTGTTCATACTATCTGGCTATAGAATCTTTTGAGAACACACACAAAGATTATGAATCTAAAAGTTTACTATGAACCATTTTAATTATTTATGCGTGATGGTAGCTTGTGAATGAATGTCTGTATGCGTGAATGGTGATGGATTGGGTGTTGACAACTTTTGTGTTGGTGACTGACGCCGCCATTGATGGTGCTCATGGAGATACGACGGTAACCGACACTGTTTTCTGTGACCAATGCATAGATGGCCAGTTTGGCACTCTCAAGTATCCTCTTGGTGGTGAGTTTTAGTTTGGTTTATCAATGTCAATTTCTTTGTTTTGAACATTATAGCTTATAAGTATTGTGTAGGGGTGAGAATATTGCCGGCTTGTCCGGGGGTAGAACGAGCAGTGCACGAGAATGTGATACTTGATCTCAGATCTATAACTGTATGCCAAACTATTTGAATTCTATTTTAAAAAATCCTTGAAAAATATATTATACTTACAAAGTTGTTACATTCATATATAATATATAAAACTAAAAAAAGATTTGAAATCTTAAACTGTCCAACTGACCCGTTTCAATATACATTAAAGTTGACCCTTTACCATACCAAACAGTCTAGCCGTTGAGTCACCTCTACGAATTTGTTTGCATATATGTAATGACTTACGTGCTAATTATCTTTATAATTTAATCATTTTTAAGGGGCTACATCAGGAATCGAGGCAGAGACCCCATGTGTGTTAGCAAAGAGTGGGGGTGAGGATTGTGATTCCTGCAAGGGATCTACGGAAGGTGGCTCAAGTGAAGGAAAATATACAAAGGGAGACCGAACACTGATATTGTAATTTTGGAAATCGATCACGGTTCATTTGCTTCAATCAGAGAAAATTTTGCTCTTGATTTTTTGTCATTAGACATGCCACTTAATATTCTCATGTAAGGTTTACCTTGGTTTCATTCTCTTTTGTATGTGTTTGGATAAGCATTGACGGAACCGGGGGGGGGGGGGGTTCGTAGGATCTCTTGATCCTCTACCAAGCTATTTTTTTAAAAGGGATATCGAATACAGCCGTGTTTTACCATCAAATCGTTGCTAGAAAGTTAAAAAGATATAATTCCATCGCTCTTATAATTTCTCAAATTTAATTATCCAGGTAAGTTACTTACGATGACTATATTTTTTATTAGAAATAACGCAGAGAAATTTGTTTGGAAGTTGGAGGTCTTGGAAGACAATTTTTTGGATGACTTTTGCTACAAATTACTTGGGTCTATTCTATGTGTTACTTGTATGTTACTGGAGCCTTTAGTCAAGTTGTTTTGTGTCGCCACCCCCGATTCCTTATCTGTCCCGGGAACGGGCGGACGCGAACTCAGTGGTGGTGGTATCAGGTTTCGTTAATTTGGCAGTGGAAATTACATCAGGACCGTAGTTAGGAAATGTTTATCAGAGTAAAACCACCATATTTGATATTAATAATAACATGGGCAAAACCCAAGTTTCTTATTACAATACATTTATAGGGACAAACCCTATTTTATTGAACTTAAAACATCGTTTATTAGGTAACTTTTATAGCCACTTATTTTCCAAGCCGTCAGTGCTCTCGAGCTAGCTTTTTCCCAGTTGGCTTTCACATTGTGTTACCTGAAACATGTTTTAAAAATATTTTGTCAGCGGGAAATACTGATGAGTGAATCCCAGTTTAATCAATAAACATTTTATTAATTAACACAGTATTGAGAGCGATCATATTGTTTATTTCTACACAATTACTCATTCAGTATTGTCAATCCTTGACTTGTGGGTCATATTACACAATGGCTAACTCGTTGTCCAATGCTAACGTACTGTCATTCCGACTTACTACTCGCAAGTAATAAATTTTGTATACAAAACCCCATAATACCGGCAGTAATTGAAGAACTACAAAGACTCAATCACCGCTTAATCACATTGTAAATAACTAAGGTTTTGTAAAACATTACAAAACGATTAACAAAAAGAGGATAAACTCACATTGCTATCTTAGATTTCTTGTAAGGGTTTCCTGGATATAATCTATAATTTATACAAATGTACATTGGTTAGTATTATAACCCTTTGAAAATATTAATGATACCCTCCCCGAGACGGCATTCCAATAACTACGTCGGGCAGAACCACGACAGTTATTACCAAACCCTAAATCAATCGGGCAGCGTAACTGTTATGAAACTGGGGTTATAATACTTACAACGGAGCAGAACCTCGTTAATTAGGGGTATAATACCCGACTATTATGCCTCTTCTACAGAAATTGTGATTTGAGAATTTAGAATGAGCGACGGAAAACGAAAACTGATGCGTTCTATTTATAGTTGGTAAACCCGACCCTCACGCGGCCCGCGTAAAGCACAGGCCAGGGTTACGCGGCCCGCGTCAACCCTGGTCAACAGAATAGCTTGGCTGAGTCGATGTGTAGGTCCGCCACGATGTCGACACGTGTCGGCCTGGGATGTCTCCGCGTTGTAGGTCTATCGCAGCCCGCGTACACTATCGAGAACACTTACGCGGCCCGCTTTAACTAAAGAAATCAAAGGAATCTGGTATCCACCTTGATACGGCCTACGTAAAAGCATGGGGTGGGTCTACGCAGCCCGCCTTAGCTTAATATTTCATGTTTTTAATTTATTTTATAAACTATAACGTATTTCGGGCTCGGTTTTCACATACAGGGTGTATTTCAAGACATATAAGGGTATTTTAACATATAATAGGGTGTCGAAAATATTATGAAAATGGTGATTTTACCGAGGATTGTTACATTCTCCCCACTTTATTTTAGAGCTCGTCCTCCAGATCTACTGGAACAAATGTGGATATTTCCTTTGCATCTCTGACTCGAGTCCCCATGTGTACTCAGGTCCTCTTTTGGAGTCCCACTTTACTTTGACTAGAACTAGTCTTTTATGCTTGAGATTCTTGACTTTCATGTCTTCAATTTGTAGAGGCCTTTCTACAAATTTGAGTTGTTCATTTACCTCTATATCCTTAAGAGGTACTATCAGTAATTCATCAGCTAAACACTTCTTGAGATTAGATACATGAAACACATCATGTATACCTGCCATTTCCTCTGGCAGTTGTAGCTGATAGGCTACAGATCCTATTCTTCTAATAATCTCAAAAGGTCCAATATATCTGGGGCTTAGCTTTCTTCGTTTGATGAATCTTACTACTCATTTCCAAGGAGAGACTTTCAACAATACTTTATCTCCTACTTTAAACTCCAATGGCTTGCGTCGGTTATCAGCATAGCTCTTCTGTCGATCACATGTTGCTTTCAGTCGTTCCTTGACTTGAATAATCTTGTCTGTTGTTTCCTGCACTATCTCAGGTCCAGATAGTTGCTTTTCCCCAATTTCTGCCCAACAGACTGGGGTTCGGCATTTTCGTCCATAAAGTGCTTCGAATGGTGCAGCATTAATACTTGAGTGATAACTGTTATTATAAGAAAATTCTATTAAAGGTAAGTAATCGTCCCAGTTACCTCCGAAATCAATTACACAAGTTCTAAGCATGTCCTCCATTGTTTGAATTGTCCTTTCGCTGTGTCCATCTGTTTGAGGATGATAAGTTGTGCTTAGTTTTAACTTGGTTCCCATTGCCTTTTGGAAACTTGACCAAAAATAAGATGTAAATTGGCTATCCCTATCAGACATAATTGATAAAGGAATGCCATGTAAAGAAACAATTTCATTTACATACAATTTAGCTAACTGTTCCATACTGAAAGTTTCTTTCATTGGTAGGAAATGAGCGGATTTAGTTAGCCTATCTACAATCACCCAGATTGTATCATTTCCTTTCTTTGTTTTGGGTAACTTAGTAACAAAATCCATTGTTATTAATTCTCATTTCCATACTGGCATTTCTAATTGCTGTAACAAACCTGAGGGTTTCTGATGTTCAGCTTTAACTTGTGAGCAAGTTAAACATTTAGAAACATAGGCTGCTATGTCCTTTTTCATTCCTATCCACTAGAAATTTTTCCTTAAATCCTGGTACATTTTATCACTTCCTGGATGCATCGTATATTTAGACTTATGGGCCTCTTCTAGTATACGATGACGTAGATTTCCTAATTTAGGTATCCACATTCTCTTTTCATGGAATCTCCAAATTCCATATGTTCCTTGTTTTAATTCTTTCAGCATACCTTTTAATTTTTCAGAATCGTCCTTGATTACTGATTCTTGTGCTTCTCTTATTTGATCATTTAAATATACTTGCAGATTTAATTTAAGAGAATGTACTCTGTTTGGCTTTTCATGATACTTTCGGCTTAAAGCATCTGCTACTATATTTGCTTTTCCTTCATGATACTGGATATCACAATCGTAGTCACTAAGAAATTCCATCCAACGTCTTTGTCTCATATTCAACTCCTTTTGCTTGAAGATATACCTTAAACTCTTATGATCAGTGAATATGGTAAACTTACTACCGTAAAGGTAATGTCCCCAAATCTTAAGAGCAAAAATTATAGCTCCTAACTCTAAATCATGGGTTGAATAATTCTCTTCATGATTCTTAAGTTGTCTAGATGCGTAAGCTATAACCTTCTGTCGTTGCATCAATACACATCCATAGCCAAATTTAGAAGCATCACAATAGACTACAAAGTCTTCAGCTCCTTCTGGTAATGCTAGTATGGGTGTGTTAGTTAATCTTTTCTTAAGGATTCTAAAGGCTTCTTCTTGTTTTAATGCACGGTAGTCAATGCACATACGCATTGATCTGTCCTTCTTTTTAACAAACAGTATCGGCACTCCCCATGGCGATGAACTGGGTTGTATAAATCCCTTCTCTAACAATTCGTCTAATTGTTTCTTCAGTTCCTGCATTTCAGCGGGTGCCAATCGGTAAGGTGCTTTGGCAATTGGTGTTGTTCCTGGCAGTAGATGGATTCTGAATTCAACTTCTCTGTCGGGTGGTAGTCCTGGTAATTCTTCTGGAAAGACATCTGAAAACTGAGATACTACTGGAATATCTTTTAGTTCTTTTCCTTTAGTGTTAGTGATTATGGAAATCAAATACACTATAGAACCTTTTCTTATACAACTTGCAGTTTTCATCACAGAGATAAATTTAGTAGACCTAGAGTGTTTATCTCCTTTAATTGTGATCGTTTTACCTTTTGATGAATTTATTTGAATTAACTTTTGATCACATAAAATACTGGCTTTATTGGCTATTAACCAATCCATTCCTAAAACAAGATCAAATCCTGCCAGATTCATGGGATATAGGTTCTTATTCTGATTAAAATTTCTTCTTTACTTTCTTCTTCTTCTACTTCTCTAATTCTTCTTCTATGGCTTGCTCCCTGCAAGATTTCAAAAATCCTAACGGTTTCTCCATTGGCTATCTCTACTAAGCATTCTAGTGGTAGTTTAGTTAATGACTGATTTAGAAATTTGCAAAATGATGTATTAATAAAACTTTGGTTTGCACCAGAGTCAAATAATACTTTAGCAAAGACATCATTGACTAAAAACATACCAGCTATGACATCTGGAATCATCTTGGCTTCATCTGCAGTCAGAACAAATGCTCTAGCATTTTGAGTATTCTTGTTGTTTGGAGCTGGAGCTAATTTTGGGCAATTAGGCTTGATATGGCCTTGTCCTCCGCAGTTGTAGCATATCCTGCTGTTTTTCTTCCTGCAATCTTCTTCCTTGTGTCCCGATATTTTGCAAAAGTTACAGTATATAGAGCATCTTCCTGAATGCTTTCTTTTGCAATGCCTACAGTAGGGTGCAGATGTAGAACCTACATTTCTCCCATGGTTAGAATTTCCAGAACGAAATTCTTGAGTCAACATCTGGGTTAGGTTCCTTCTTTGATCCTCTTCTCGGGTATGGACTAATTCATCAGTCAAGGTATTGGCTAGTTCTACAGCTTCTTCTATGGTTTGAGGTCTAGCTGCCTTAACTACGTGTCTTATTTCCCCGATTAATCCCCAAATATAACGGGAGATTAACACTGGTTCTGGTGAAGCAAGGGTTGGCACTATTCTAGCGTATTCAAAGAATATCTTAGTGTACCCTTTACTATCCACACCAGTCATCCTAAGGTTTAGGAATTTGTTTGCTATCTGTTCCTTCTCATTAGGTGGGCAGAATTTCCTTTCTACCTTGTCCTTAAATTCTTCCCATTCTATATTGTAAGTTCTATCACTTCCTCTTGTCTGGAGGATAGTGTTCCACCATTCTAGCGCTGAATTCTTAAACAGATTAGAAGCAAACAATATCTTATCTTCTTCAGCACACTTACTTATCCTTAAGACTGCCTCAGTCTTCTCTATCCAGCGTAGGGTTGAAATGGCCCCTTCGTTGCCCGAGAATTCCATTGGTTTACAAGACCAGAATTCTTTATAAGAACAACCGTTAGGCACGGTTCTTCTTCTTTTGGGAATAGGCATTTGAAGTATAGGCCCATTGTTCACGTTGTTTTCTGGTTCAAGTGGTCGCTTACTGCCATGTTTACTTTTATTATTCGCTTCTTGAATAGTTTGGATAATAAATGGCATGGCATCTATGATTCCTTGTGCCACTATATGTTGAACGGCACTATTATCCATTTGGTTTTCGTTGTTATGGATGCTCGGATTCTCGTTAACCATGTTAATGTTACTCTGGTTATCATTATTCAGATTTCCTTGATTTCCTTCGTCGGCCATCTGAATTTTAAACATTTATCCCATATTAATATCACAAGATAATAGATAATATCGTAAATCACATGGCACGCAATCTAGCCAAAAACGTCGATCATTGCGACTTGTACTCTATTTTCATATACTATGCGTCTATTACACACTAGTACTGAAATAAAGATTACAATACCAACAGAAAGAAAATTACACTAATAGTACTATACATCCGTACACACATAATTTTATTTTATTATATTATTATTATTATTACTACCATTCCCTCGATTCTCACATTCACGGATATGGATTTATCCAAAAATCCATATTGCGTTCATCGTATTTCCATACGAGACGCTCTCCCACCTGACGCATTCTCTCACTGCTTTCTAAAATTTCCTCCCCGAAAGTCCTAAGTTCTTGCACGTTTTCTGCACTCATTGGGGGTGCAGGTTCTCGGACTGGGTTTGGAATCTGGGGTGCGGGTTCCTGATATGGGGGTGAAAGTTCCTGAAATTGGTAAGGATCCTCTAAAATCCCCCTAATATAATCATTTTGGTAATAGGGATCTAAAGGGTCCATACCTGGGTAAGCTTCTATGTTCTGTATGGGTGGGTATTCCTGGATAGGGTAACGTTGCACAAAGTCCCTATTGTCGTCCCACCAGGGGTCGTAATTTGGATCTAGGTGGTTTAGTGCAGGTACCCTATGGATTTCTTCTGGGTTAAAGTCGTGCATCTCCACTTGCTTGTCAGAATTTTCTATCTCCGTGGGTTGTTCTGGGTTTTGTGGTTGTGGGGCTACTAGTTGTTCCAGACTTGGGTCAGCAGCAGTTGTAGCTAGGATATGGAAATTAGCTAGGCTTCTATTAAGCATATCCTGTGTATGGGAAACAATCTCTCACTTAATAGCCACTAAGGCTCTTTGCTGTTGCAATTTTCGCATTCTTTTCCTATGAGCAAAAGCTTCTTTACTGAACCATCCTTGTTTCTTATTAGGAAATGGCTCTTCAGATTGAGCTCTAAAGGCAAATATTCCTTCCTCCTGATCAGCAGAATACCCCGAAAGGGCAGGCTGTGATGATGTACCTTCACTCCTGGGTGAATCAGGTAACTGACGATTCATGTCTGAGGGTCCTTGATCACTCATACTGTAAACTAACAAATAGTCAAATAACACATAACAAATAATTACTGTTATGCACGTATTTCCGTAATTTATTTTCTAACACAAAATTTAGATTTTAAGTGTCAACAGAATACTTCTTTGGCTCAGACCAGTGGCTAGGCTCTGATACCATCTTTCTGTCGCCACCCCCGATCCCTTATCTGTCCCGGGAACGGGCGGACGCGAACTCAGTGGTGGTGGTATCAGGTTTCGTTAATTTGGAAGCGGAAATTACATCAGGACCGTAGTTAGGAAATGTTTATCAGAGTAAAACCACCATATTTTATATTAATAATAACATGGGCAAAACCCAAGTTTCTTATTACAATACATTTATAGGGACAAACCCTATTTTATTGAACTTAAAACATCGTTTATTAGGTAACTTTTATAGCCACTTATTTTCCAAGCCGTCACTGCTCTCGAGCTGGCTTTTTCCCAGTTGCCTTTCACATTGTGTTACCTGAAACATGTTTTAAAAATATTTTGTCAGCGGGAAATACTGGTGAGTGAATCCCAGTTTAATCAAGAAACATTTTATTAATTAACACAGTATTGAGAGCGATCATATTGTTTATTTCTACACAATTACTCATTTAGTATTGTCAATCCTTGACTTGTGGGTCATATTACACATTGGCTAACTCGTTGTCCAATGGTAACGTACTGTCATTCCGACTTACTACTCGCAAGTAATAAATTTTGTATACAAAACCCCATAATACCGGCAGTAATTGAAGAACTACAAAGACTCAATCACCGCTTAATCACATTGTAAATAATTAAGGTTTTGTAAAACATTACAAAAAGATTAACAAAAAAAGGATAAACTCACATTGCTATCTTAGATTTCTTGTAAGGGTTTCCTGGATATAATCTATAATTTATACAAATGTACATTGGTTAGTATTATAACCCTTTGAAAATATTAATGATACCCTCCCCGAGACGGCATTCCAATAACTACGTCGAGCAGAACCACGACAGTTATTACGGAACCCTAAATCAATCGGGCAGCGTAACTATTATGAAACTGGGGTTATAATACTTACAACGGAGCAGAACCTCGTTAATTAGGGGTATAATACCCGACTATTATGCCTCTTCTACAGAAATTGTGATTTGAGAATTTAGAATGAGCGACGGAAAACGAAAACTGATGCGTTCTATTTATAGTTGGTAAACCCGACCCTCACGCGGCCCGCGTAAAGCACAGGCCAGGGTTACGCGGCCCGCGTCAACCCTGGTCAACAGAATAGCTTGGCTGAGTCGATGTGTAGGTCCGCCACGATGTCGACACGTGTCGGCCTGGGATGTCTCCGCGTTGTAGGTCTATCGCAGCCCGCGTACACTATCGAGAACACTTACGCGGCCCGCTTTAACTAAAGAAATCAAAGGAATCCGGTATCCACCTTGATACGGCCCGCGTAAAACCATGGGGTGGGTCTACGCGGCCCGCCTCAGCTTAATATTTCATGTTTTTAATTTATTTTATAAACTATAACGTATTTCGGGCTCGGTTTTCACATACAGGGTGTATTTCAAGACATATAAGGGTAGTTTAACATATAATAGGGTGTCGAAAATATTATGAAAGTGTTGATTTTACCGAGGATTGTTACATTTTGGTTGATTAGTTTTAGATTGTATTCTCATATGGATGGAGTATGGATCATATATTGTATTGGCAATTTCTTTAAGATTTAATAAAGTGTTATCATGGTTTAAGTAAAAAAGTTGAACCATTCTTAACTCACTTGATTCACCTGACATGTTTTGTTTGCCATTAAAATTTTGAGTTTCGCCAGTTAATCTAGTTGGCACGTTTTTTGGTATGTAAGTTATGAGTTGTTCCGTTCTTATGCTGCATTGTCATAGATATGTCAATGTATTATACATTTTATCATAATAAACCAAATTTGTGATGCTACATTCATCGAAATTTGTGATTTGTTGTTGAGCTGCATTCAATTTTGCTGCAATGCTATTATCTACATTGTCCATAGTCCTTATACATGTCCCTATATGGAAATGTAAAAAAAAGAAGTGAAAAACTCTGCGGCAACGTGCGCCCGTGAAAAAACCTAGTAAATAATAATAATAATAATAATAATAATAATAAAACATATGCACATATTGAGTTGCTCATTGACCAATAAGCCTTCCCTGATGGACACATTAAAAGTATCTCATTGACCAATAAGCCTCCCCTGGTTATACTATTTCACCTTTGATAAAAGTGGAAACCACCAGGGGAGGCTTATTGGTCAATGAGATACTCATAATGTGCCCACCAGGGGAGTCTTATTGATCAATGAACACCTTATAGGAGTTGTATACGGGTCTTATTGCCCTATACGACTCATATGTTATTAATTTTTAAAAAAAAAATATTGTGAGGTAATTAAGGGTTTTTATGTTATAAAACACCCTAATTAATATTTTTTTTATAAAAAAATTTGTTGCGTACACTATATTTCACGAATGTTACACCTTTGCCAAGTTAACAAATTCTTTTTCGTGGAGTTCTATTACTACCTAGTAACGCCCTATGTTGTGTAATACGAGACATGTACATTGTCACCCATTCCATAGCTTCTATACTTCGGTGAGGTATTTCAAAGTCCATTTCGTACCGGCATCGGGCAATCATCCGTTAACTTAACCACGATGAAATAGACACCTTCGACATAAGCGATCGATAAAATGGAATGGTTCGGATAAACCTCCGGACCATCGAACAAACGGGAAGTATGTTTGACTAACACCATTGCTTAAATACATTAAAATACGCTAAAAATACGTTAACGATTGCTGAAATACGTCAAAAATACTCGGTAAGTTTCGGTAAATTCATGGGTTTTTAGGGCTTTCTTCAATTTCCAACATTGTTATTAAGTATTATTATTATTATTATTATTATTATTATTATTATTATTTAAAACTTTATATTTTATGAAATGAATTGTGCATATTTTATGAAAAGAATTGTGTGTATTATAAAATGTCAATTTTTTTATTTATCAATTTTTATTATAATAATTGATAAATAAAAATTTTTACATTTTATGATACACACAATTCATTTCATAAAATATGAAGTTTTAAATAATAATAATAAGAATAATAATAATAATAATAATAATAATAATAACAATAATAATAATAATACTTAATAAAAAAACATATGCACATTTAAAAAAAACGATGACATAACTAGACCCGGTTCAAGTATACGAATGGTAAGTCCCGTATTCGTGTCGCGGATAACTTTGGGCAATGTAAGATGGTTCTGACTCATCTACAAACACCTGGTTCAAGTCAGGTAACATGGGACGCACAGCCTCGTCATCACAACAAGGCACGGACACAACCTCCGCCTCACCTCGATAAATGACGTATAACCAAACGCTTTCGGAGACGTACGACTGGTTCGAATCTTCGCCAAAAAAATTACCAATGTCATAAAACGACATCTTTATGCTTAACGGTCTCAACCAATGTTTTTATTTGAGAATTTCATCATTTTTATCGGTATTTTGTGAGTTTGAAAAATTTTGAATCAAATAAATCCCGTAAGCTTGGGTAAATAAACATTCTTGGTCAATAAGGGTCGTATTGGTCAATAAGGGTCGTATAGGTCACTTTTCACGCTTTTTTAGACTGAACGTCCTGCATGTCAGTAATTATACCTTAAATTCATTAAAAGTTGTGCCGATAAGCCGCGTATAGCTCGAAGAGAGGCGTATAGGGTTTAATGATCCAACTACCACAACCTTATACGCCTCTCATAGGGCAATGAGAGGCGTATCAAAAGCCTTTTTCTGACACATTTAATGCTTTCACACTCTATACTCCCCTTATAGCTCTATACGCCACCTCTAGGGTGGATGTGCTGATGTGTGTAAAATGCAACATATAAATTACATCAAATGAGGCATAAAACTAACCCTTTTTTAGTACTAATATTGGAAAAAGAGTGTTTTTGTCTTCCTTTTGTATTTTCAGGATTAAATGAGCTCAAAAACGCAAAAGAAGCAAAAAGACAGCTAAATCCAACATAAATACAAGAAAAGGAACATTAGTGGATTGCCCGAACCCTCAACGGCACCTTCCAAAGCAAAATAGAGAAAACAGAAGGCTGAACACGCCCCGTGCTCAGCCAGCACGGGGCCGTGCCCAAGAAGCAGCAGAAAAGACAAACCTATAGAAGCTTCTATTGCCCACCACGGGCCGTGCTCAGCGGACACGGGGGGCGTGCCGAAAGTACTGCAGGCGCATTAATTGTAATTGCGAATTACAATTAATGAAGAGAGAGAGTGTCAGACGGGCACGGGGCCGTGCCCAGCGAACACGGGGCCGTGCCCAGGCTTCTGTTCAGCCTATAAATAGGAGTGCTTGGTTTCATTGCAACTCATCCCTTGGCACACCACCTCTCTCACACTTCATCCACCACCCACCACCATCACAACACCATCATCCACCACCATCATCCATTGTCCATCATAGAGTGTGTGAGTCGTCTCGGGATCCAAGATTGATCGTAAGAGTTCTTGACAATCAAGGCCATGTTTGCCTAAGTCTCTTACATCACTTGGTGAAGACAAAGTGTCTAGTATAATACTTTTTATTTCTAATCTTTTGCACTTTTTATTTGGTTTTGTATTAATGACTTTAATAACTAGTTACTTATGTTGAAGGTGATCTTTCCTTATCGTTTGTCCGTGGTGTCTTGGCATTATTTTACTGTCTATATAAAATAAAGGATTTTCACCATTCATATCTCCACGGTCTATATGGAGGTATGTTGGCTACCTGGTAGGGGGTTAAGGGAACGGTTTGGTAAAGGTCTTGCCATTGTTCAGCGTTTAGAGGTCCTGCAATGGACCTGGGTCAAATTTAGTAGGACCTCCTTCAATACTTCACGGTATTGGATGGCGGGGGTCCAAACTCTTTGATCCCCTCATAAGTTAACTACTATTAATACTATAACCCGGCTATTTAGGACTGTATCCCTGCTGACTCAGACTACTTAGTCGAGGGTAACGTCACCGCCAAAAGCGGGGCCTACCACAATACTGCATTAATAACTTAATTCATTATCTTCCAATAATCCACCCCTTTAGGATTGTATCCCTGCTGACTCAAACTACTGGGGTGAGGGTAACGTCACCTTCAAAAGAGGGGCCTACTACAATAACTAAGATAATCTCTTAATTATGTGCAAAAGTGCGGAAATAATCAAAGGTTATACTAGATACGAGTCGGAACCAAGTGATTCATCTTGTCTATCTGTTTTTATTTTATTTTTATTTTCAGCATTTTAGTTAGTTTTTATTTTTCTTAGTTTAAAACATTTTTCTAAACTTTTATTTTGGTTAGACGTTGAGGATAAACCGGTATTAAAAGATCTTGTGTCCTTGGACGACCTCGGTATCTTACCAACGCTATACTACACTCAACGATGGGTGCACTTGCCCATATGTGTGTTTAGTGTTAGTGAAATATCGTGTTTTATAAATTTAAAACTTGGCTAAAATAAGTGTTAAAAAGGGCTTAAAATATACACCTAAAATATACGACACTTCAACGCACATCAAGTTTTTGGCGCCGTTGCCGGGGACACAAGGATTTTAAGAAAGTTAGGAATCAACGGCCTAATCATCTTTTATTTTTTCTTTTTTATTTTTTTTAGGATTTTCTTAGTTTTTCAGCTTCTGCAGAGCTCAGCACGGGCCGTGCCCGCTGAACACGCCCACGTGCTCAATCATTGGAACTGGCAATCCTGTTTTACATCAGACAGTAAGCTGAACACGGGGCCGTGTCCACTCAACACGCCCCCGTGCCCAAGTTTCAGTTACTGAAAACAGAACCGTTAGATCCCGACGGTTGGTAATTTCTGACATAAACATGAGTGATAGTAATTATTTTTACTTTCGGCACTCTTATGGTACGTGGTGTCAATTATGTGGTGGCGAACATGAAGAAGTAAAATGCTACTTCCTAAATTATAGGCCCCACTACATGGACCCACGATCTTTTCACAACCTTAAGAGGGGCGAAAGTAAAAATAAGCACTATTTCTCCCTCGAATGCGCCCAGCCAGATATTCTAGGGGAAATGTTCCTTAGCGAATTATTTCAACTAGAAGAGCTAATTCTGAAATGGATAGAAGAGCTTAGGAAGGATTTTATTGATCCGCACCAAGACGATACCCATGAAGAAATGTTGGAACCGCATTCCGACAACCTCGTTGCTCCCGAAAATACCTTCGTACCTAGCAAAGACTTGGACGATAGTCGTCCCTGTGTCGATTATGCCGTGAAGGACTCTCCATCGACTTCGTTCGGTGCATACATAGACCTGAGCGATTCGGCATATACCTTCTTTAACAAGAGCCCGGAAAAGGGTTGGACTTGTCCACCTAGAATGAAAATAGGAATTACCCTCACCGACAACCTCTTGCGTTCTCGCCTTAGTCTAGGACAATTAAGGTATATTAGGCACTTTGGGGTTGTTCCAACCAGTAAGGAACCACCCGATATCGGGGAGATCCTTGAATTAGCAAAACTCCATAAAGCAGCCTCCAGACACGGGGTCGTGTCCAGGTCAACACGCCCCCGTGCTCACTAAAAAGATTCTCTGCTGATTTGGTCAGAATACGGACAAAATGTGTCAGGATTTTCTCTGAGCACGGGGCCGTGTCCAGTCAACACGGGCCGTGCCCAGGGCGCTGTCGTTTTCTTTAAATGCAGCCTGATTCCTGCTCATTTTGACCACTTCAATTGACAGAGATCTCTGGAATTTCACTCATACCATCCTAGGTAAGTGTCAAAAGAAGGTTCCAAGGGACCCTCTTGTCCTTTCCACTTTTATTCATTTCCTCCTCTTTCAAAAATTTTCAAAAGTTCCTCCATGGAAGCTTGGAAATCCTTTGATTCCAATCCTCTATGTGAAGTTTGTAAGATTATTTGCTAAAGATTCTGGGCTAAAGTTAGTTGAATAACTTTACTTTAAATTATCCGAGCTTAAAACCCAGATAAAAATCATAAAAATAATTTAAAACTCCAAGAGTCTTTAGCCAAAAATCCTGCAGACAATTGGACACGGGGCCGTGCTCAACAAGCACGGGGCCGTGTCCAGGGGCTCTGTTTTGTAAAGATTTAGTTTCCTTCAGTTTTCTTCACAGAAAATGGCAAGCAGAACAAGCGGATCATCTTCAAGGAATAACCGACAAGGGAGGAGATCTTCAACAGCAGAAGACTCTCTTGTAAACTATGTTTACGCTCTAAGGGAGGCTATTGATGAAATGACGGGAGTGGAAGAAGCATTGGTCGACCGTATCAACCATCTTACCGTGGGGCTGGAGGGCTGTCTCCATGAAGTAAACCTCTTGCACCAGAGGTTGAACCTTCTCGCTTCCCCGCCTTTGGTACCCATAATAACCCAAAGGGCGTGGAACATGGTGCCCGAAGTTGTCATTCCAGCTGAATGGTACGCCATGCACCAAGAGCTTCCTCGAAGAGTGGTGCAAGGAGTCCCGGTGAATGTTCCCCCTCAACCACCAACAACAGAGGAAAATGAAGCCGCATTCTTCCTCCCTAGGGAGATCGAAGAATGGCTTTAAACAAAGTTTAGGAAGGAACTCGTTCGGCTAAAAGTCCTACTCTATCGGGAAATCATTCTCGAAATTTTCCTAAATTAGTAGAACTCCTTATGATAACCTCGTGTACTTGCTGACCTATCTAGTTAAGTTTTAATTCTAGTTTAATTTAGGATTATGTAAGTTCTCTCTATGATTAAATGAAATGATGGTTCTAATGTTTGGATGGTTTGTAATGAATAAAACACATTCATGGTGGTAAAGGATGAAAAGGGAAACGAGAAAAATGATCCCATGCACAAGAACGAGGCAACCCGACAATTTTCTCCCTTTCAGAAGGTTCAACACGGGCCGTGCCCAACCAACACGGCCCCGTGTCGAACCACCTGCAGAAAACGCCCAGTACAGGTAACTGGACACGGGCCGTGTTCACCCAACACGCCCCCGTGTCCAGACTTCTGTTTCTCTTATTTCAATTTTGTTACTGGCACTTGAACACGGGGCCGTGCCCGGATAACACGGGGCCGTGTTCAGTGCCCAGTAACACAAAATTTTGCTTTTTAAACACTAATTTACACATCTAATCAACCTAAAAATTTATTTTTGGGACACATTGAGGACAATGTGTAATTTAAGTGTGGGGGGGATGCTAAAACCTTGAATTTTGCAAGTCCTAAATACAAGCCTTACACAAAACTCTATTGGAACCGCTAATCACCCCAAAATTTTTTCAAAAATTTCAATTTTTTTTTACTTGTCTAGGTTTAACTCGGGAAATTCAAGCTCTCAAAAAGGTTATATTTTTACAAATTTACAACCGATAGCGTAGTGATAAAAAGAACCAACATAAGAAAATTATGAAAAGGCATGACAAACTTATTTAAAATTTGATTATATATACTTGATCACATAAAAACCCATTTCCACAAAAGTGAGTTTTGAGCCTTTATTGAGCACACAATTTCATATCATTTGACTAAATGCTCATTTTTCGTTTCTTGTGTGAATAGCCGCTTGGTTCTTACGACTCTAGAACTTGCCATGACAATACATTCCCGGTCCTTATCAACTTAAACCCGAGTAAGTAAATGATGGAGGCATTAGGACTAACATTTTTTTCTACACCATTATTTTTCTTTTTCTTTTACCACCTACCCAAAAATCCCCCTAGTTAGCCCCTTTGAGCCTAAACCTTTTCGTTTCATCACCCAAAACAAAAACCCTTTCACCCACCAAAACCTTTTTTTATTTTTAACCCTTTATTTTAGTAACAAGTTCGGTTCTTCGAAAAAAAAAAAAATGAAGCAAAAAGAAAATAAACAAACAAAGTAATCAAAAAATAACTTTGTTTGAATAAAAGCTTCATCAAAAATAAAAAGTTGCAAAAATACGAGAACCGACACTTGTTACGCTTTTTAGCCCTTTTTTTCTACTAACCACTAACCCAACCACCTACCTTTAACCCTAGCCAACCCTTAACCCACAAAGTCCTCTTGATATCTACAAAGGTATAAAAGTTAAAAAGGAGGAGGATTGATTTCTTGGCAAGCCTATGGTAGGAATAAGTTCCGTGCCGCTCTCGAGTGATTCACTAAAAATACACCTTCGGCCGAGTGTGAGTGATTTCCCCGCGAGGTATGTGAACTTGTATATAAATAGAATTTTAAAAAGGCATGTTATGCCCAAATAAGTAATTTCTTTTATGAACAGTTCTAAATAAATCATTACGAATGGGAGTGTAAATAAATAAAAATAAAACCCCAAAAAGATCTTGGAAATCCCGACACTCTATGACAAGTCCAAAACCTTCTCTTCTACCTATTCCATTTGGGAGTGTAAGCCAAATATTAAAGAGTTTTGCTTGAGGACAAGCAAAAGTTCAAGTGTGGGGGTATTTGATGTGTGTAAAATGCAACATATAAATTACATCAAATGAGGCATAAAACTAACCCTTTTTTAGTACTAATATTGGAAAAAGAGTGTTTTTGTCTTCCTTTTGTATTTTCAGGATTAAATGAGCTCAAAAACGCAAAAGAAGCAAAAAGACAGCTAAATCCAACATAAATACAAGAAAAGGAACATTAGTGGATTGCCCGAACCCTCAACGGCACCTTCCAAAGCAAAATAGAGAAAACAGAAGGCTGAACACGCCCCGTGCTCAGCCAGCACGGGGCCGTGCCCAAGAAGCAGCAGAAAAGACAAACCTATAGAAGCTTCTATTGCCCACCACGGGCCGTGCTCAGCGGACACGGGGGGCGTGCCGAAAGTACTGCAGGCGCATTAATTGTAATTGCGAATTACAATTAATGAAGAGAGAGAGTGTCAGACGGGCACGGGGCCGTGCCCAGCGAACACGGGGCCGTGCCCAGGCTTCTGTTCAGCCTATAAATAGGAGTGCTTGGTTTCATTGCAACTCATCCCTTGGCACACCACCTCTCTCACACTTCATCCACCACCCACCACCATCACAACACCATCATCCACCACCATCATCCATTGTCCATCATAGAATGTGTGAGTCGTCTCGGGATCCAAGATTGATCGTAAGAGTTCTTGACAATCAAGGCCATGTTTGCCTAAGTCTCTTACATCACTTGGTGAAGACAAAGTGTCTAGTATAATACTTTTTATTTCTAATCTTTTGCACTTTTTATTTGGTTTTGTATTAATGACTTTAATAACTAGTTACTTATGTTGAAGGTGATCTTTCCTTATCGTTTGTCCGTGGTGTCTTGGCATTATTTTACTGTCTATATAAAATAAAGGATTTTCACCATTCATATCTCCACGGTCTATATGGAGGTATGTTGGCTACCTGGTAGGGGGTTAAGGGAACGGTTTGGTAAAGGTCTTGCCATTGTTCAGCGTTTAGAGGTCCTGCAATGGACCTGGGTCAAATTTAGTAGGACCTCCTTCAATACTTCACGGTATTGGATGGCGGGGGTTCAAACTCTTTGATCCCCTCATAAGTTAACTACTATTAATACTATAACCCGGCTATTTAGGACTGTATCCCTGCTGACTCAGACTACTTAGTCGAGGGTAACGTCACCGCCAAAAGCGGGGCCTACCACAATACTGCATTAATAACTTAATTCATTATCTTCCAATAATCCACCCCTTTAGGATTGTATCCCTGCTGACTCAAACTACTGGGGTGAGGGTAACGTCACCTTCAAAAGAGGGGCCTACTACAATAACTAAGATAATCTCTTAATTATGTGCAAAAGTGCGGAAATAATCAAAGGTTATACTAGATACGAGTCGGAACCAAGTGATTCATCTTGTCTATCTGTTTTTATTTTATTTTTATTTTCAGCATTTTAGTTAGTTTTTATTTTTCTTAGTTTAAAACATTTTTCTAAACTTTTATTTTGGTTAGACGTTGAGGATAAACCGGTATTAAAAGATCTTGTGTCCTTGGACGACCTCGGTATCTTACCAACGCTATACTACACTCAACGATGGGTGCACTTGCCCATATGTGTGTTTAGTGTTAGTGAAATATCGTGTTTTATAAATTTAAAACTTGGCTAAAATAAGTGTTAAAAAGGGCTTAAAATATACACCTAAAATATACGACACTTCAACGCACATCATGTGCACATAAAAAGTGGGGATGTATCAATACCCTCACCCTAAAAATAAGGTATTAACTCGTTGTTTTCAGGATTGCACAACAGCTAATTAGTCAAACAATTTAGGTTACATAAGGGTTAAATATCCATAGTATATGTATTCAAGAGTTTTGTATCTAAACAGATTGTCAGATCTAAATGGTCAAGCGCATGTGATGATTGTATAATGAAATACTTATGTTTTTGTAGGTCCCTAGAGGAGGATCTAGAGAACCTATTCCTTGTTGTTTAACACACAAAGAAGTGCGGAATCCTTGTTAGTATGCAAATCGAAGCAAAGAACAGACCAAACACAAGAAAGATATAACTGTTAAAGCTCAAAGGTTTTATTTCAGCAGAGTAACATTACACACAATGCTCACAACTCTCTGAAGTGTTCTCTCTAGCTGAAACAGGGTGGGTCTACTGTATTTATACCACATACAGCAGCCCTTACATCGAAATATAATTACAGCACTCGAAATATAACAAAATAGCTAGGACATTATCGAAATACACTTGAGGCAATTTAAGCATCCTCGAAATAAGAATTGCATGTATCGAAATAGACTATTTCGAT